>ML852933.1:19700-29986 GCA_009831015.1 Picea engelmannii | reverse complement strand
AACCCTCAAATTTTCCTTTAGAAATGTCAAAAATGCAAAAATAATACAAAAATGGCCACACATGTGGTGATGTCATGTCCTCAATGGGCTAGGAAGGCCTCTCCAAGGCCATGTGTCATCGTTTATGGTAATGAGGTGATGGAATATTGTTGTGTCCCCTCTCAAAATCATTGTTGGCGTCCAAGTGCCAGCAAACCCCATCATCATCCATAAAAACCCTAGCACGGTGCCATCACCTAAAAGCCCAATTTCCAAGGCAGAAGGGGTGGCATTTAAAAAGGAGAAGGTTGTGCATCATCTTGGGGTGTCCTCCAATCATATCCATATGCAATTTCCTCCATCTAATGCAATATATCCTCTAGGGTGTAGAGCACAGGGTGTGGGAATTCAACCCATCTCCGTGCCACCATGACCAAATATGTCAAAATCAAGCCCACATATCCATTGTCCAATGTTTTGAAGATGTGAGAGGCCATGTCTGAATGTGTTAATTCACTGGGTGAGTCACTGCTCTGTATCACATGTGCCAAATCCTGTAATAAAGGCACAACGTCCTAGGTTAAATCCTGAGGTGTCCTTCAAAGAACCATGTTAGGGGAATCCAAATCAAAACAGAGTATGAAATCTAGTAAACCAATGTTCATAAGATATAGTAGTCCTTAAATCATGCAAAGTAAGTTGCTACTTAAGATACAAGTCACATGAATAATTCACTTCAATATCCCCTTCAAGTATCACACTAGCTTAGGACTTTATGTAAGTTGGTAAGTTTGAGTGTGGGAGGGTCATCATCAAACCCTATTAGGTGTTCCAACCAAAATAGTGAAAGAAGAGACCCAGGTAGAGGGATATGTCTCGATGGAAAAATTGAATGAAAATTCCTAGGTAGAGGGATATGTCCCGAGGGAAATAATGAAAGAAAAGAACCATTCAAGAGTAAAAGTGATAGTGGTATGTGTTGGGATTACTTCATGGCTTATGATGTCATTTAATCAATTTATATGAGCGAATTTTTGGAGGGTGCACTTGCTCTTGAGTTACCACTTTCCAAGTGCTATTTTTTCCAAACCCATTTATCTCCCTTTTTATTTGTCCTCTTATCATATTTGCAAGTCCCCTTTTATAGGGTTTCAAGCTATAACATCACTGCTTGGGACTGGGGCGAGCACAAAAATGGTATAGATCAAGTTTGGACTGGATTTTGAGAGTCCTTTGCTATCATTCCTTTATTTCTTTAGCATCGTTCTTTTATTCTTTTAGTAGTAGCTGCAATCAACCTATAAGCCTTCAACCCCCCTTCTCATGAGATAATGTACCATGACCCATTACCAAAGTTTAGTACACAGTGACAGGCTCCAAGATGTAAAGTGTTAAGTATGGTGGGGAATGGAACATTACCCTTGTGAGGGCCCTCAGTAGTACCCCTTTTCCCTGGGCAGTGATAACACAGGACTAAGGCACATAAGTTGGCCACCAACGTGAAACAAGGAAATAAACATAACTTATTGAGTCAATGATCCATTATCCAACTTCAACCAGTGATCCTCATCCACATGCCTAGTAAATTAAGCACAATACTTTGCATGAAAGAAGGACTAACTTACCTCCTCATGACATTGGCTTACTATCTCCCATATCCCGAGTTGTCTGGATGTGATAAGCTTGGCTAATATGTAGTAGAAAAAGGAAATATGAGGGGGGATACTAGGCTGCTATCTGTGGACATGCTGATCATCATCATGGTCGGGATCATTGTCTCCATTGCAGTCCATGAGACATGACATCCTCTAGTTACCCCTAGGCATGGTGGGGTAACACTACCAAATACACATTATTGTTTAGCGCCTATGTTGTGGTTCGATAATGGAACCGATCCCTCTAGTAGGCTAGAGATACCCTAAAAGGGTCCCATGTGGTGTATGGATTTATTTCATTATATATCTTGAGAAGTTTCATGGGTTATAGGTGTTGTTCATGGAACTTGAACATGATAACCTAACCTTGGTTCACAACTAACCTAATCATGGCACCCATATCCAATTTGGAGGCAATGATATCTTTTGGAGGTCATATGTGGTGGTTTGAGAACTTCTCCATGACACTTGAGCTTGAGAAGTAGGGTTTAGGGTCAGAGACTCTTGTTTCCATCCCCCAACTATGATCAAGGAACCAAGACCCATCCATGATGCTTAGGACCTTCTAATGGAGTCCATGTTTAGCTCAAATTATAAAGGCTCCCTAGAGAGAGCTCATGCCATGTTTTTTTGGTGTTGTTCATCGTGCTTGAGCTCGAGGTTCAATTAGGGATTCATGGCATTGTTTTCCCCTTGACCATTTTATGCCTTAACACTTATTTCCATTACACAAAGCCTACTCATGGTGCCTATATGCCACTCAGGGGCTTGCAAAGAACCCCTGCAAAGGACTTGAGTGTTGGTTCAGGGCTCATTCAAGGATTTTGAGCCTGAGAAGATTCAACAATATTGGGAGACACTTTTTTTCCTTCCTTAACCATGGTCAAGGCCCAACATCCCATCCTCGATGCACAAATCCTCCTTATGGCATCGATATCCAACTCTGATGCCAAAGCCCCCCTAGAGAGGACATGTGTTATGGTTTATAGGTGTTGTTCATGATGATCGAGCTCGAGAAGCTACGTTTAGTTCCTAAGGCCCAAGTGTTTTCCTCCCCTAACCATGGCACTTGAGCTTAAAAAGGTTCATTTAGGGCGTAATCCCATTGTTTCCCCCCTAACCATGATTAGGCCTTGGGACCCACTTGTTTTTACACAAAGGAACGAACACATGCTTTTAAGGTACACACACTTTTAATGTGCACACATTTTTGTAACATCCACATGCTTCAAATTCTACATGGAGGGAAACATGGAGGTATGCATGTGGTGTGCATGAAGGTTCAATAAGGATTGAAGCAATTCAAATAAGAACGTGTGTGCATTGCTAACGCATGTGCAGGTTCCGAAAAATTTCAACAAGCACATGTTCTTGCGTCAAATATTTTGGGAAGCAATTTCATGCACCCACCCTTGTTCAGTTTTGAGTCCTTGAATGGAGAACTGCAAAGAGTCAACAATAATATACTCATTAAGAGCTCAACATGTCACTTGAGGGAATTTAACTTGGGTAGGGAGGATAACAATCATTCCTCCCAACCACCAGAGCTAAACCCAGTTGACATCATCCACTACATCTTATATGTCAATGTTCTTTCATATTTATGTGCTAATGTGAATTTGTTGTTGTCGTTGGTTTATATTTTAAAAAAATTGAAAAAAATATGAATTTATTTTATATTATTTATTGTTTGGCACAATTGACCAATAATTTAATTGATGTTTATGATTTCTGAACCGTCATTGATTCTTTGTTAATGTTTATGTTTTCATCAATGGTTTCTCTTCCCATTACACATGTGTGAACAATAGTTGGATACACATATCTTGTGGTGTCTTGGAATTGCTTCCACGACTAGTAAATCCTCAAGTGCCTTAACATTTGAATTCATGATTAGAAATGAGTTGCAATGACTTTGTACTCAAAGGAGAACATGAACTCTTCCCTATAGAAGAGATCCAATGTCTAGTGCTTATCCAATAGTTAATGGGGCCAACATGTCTTTTCCTATCTATTAAAACAATGAAAGCAAGAGGTTCTAAATAAAACTTAGATTTGGAGGTATTCAACAGCTCTAGCATTGAGTAAGATCTCTAGTGAAAAGGAAAGACAACTTTGGTTATCCTATTGAATCTCGGATCTCAAAGTGTGGGGATCTCCAAATAGGCAATAATCTTTGCCAAAAATATCATAATAGTTGAATATGAGAAAATGGAATGTTCTTTTTATTCAATCTCCTTGATACACAACTTACATATACATTAACCATAAAGTATGTGATGATCAATTTCCATTCTTAGTTAAAGCAAAAACATATCTTTTCAAAAAATCCAATTACACCTCACATATGCTCTACAAACCTCCTCCATAATTACTCTATAGATATCTCTTTTAGATATATTATGATTTATAATAAAGATACTGGATGATGGAAATATATCAATATCTAAACAAAAAAAAATGTAAAAGAGTTGCAACTCTAGCATACTAAGAGTCTCTTTGACCAATTGAAAAAATAACCAAAGCATAGTAAAAATATATCTCTACTTACCGAGATAAAAATTACCTGAACATCAAAATAAAAATGACCTAAACATTAAAATAAATATAAGAATATAATAATATGAAACCCCGATCCTAATTTGGTTCATAATCAAAAGAGGTATTGTGTTTCCTCATCCATTTCTAATAATCTCTCCTTCTCTTTGCCCTCTCTAGATGACCTCAATACTAATATTAATAATCATCCATCTCTTCCTCGTCCTCCTTCCATTACTCATCAATCCACAATCATGAATTTATCATCATTTGAATTCGACCCTCCTACCTTCCAACTTCTCGAAAAAGTTTTTAATTTTTCCCTAGTCCCTAAGTGTATCCCAGGGGAATAAATTATTTGTTCCATTGAGTTTATTACCCATAACCTTCTGACTCATGAAGTCGAAGAAATTAGGCAAGAGTGTGGAAGAATCCTTCGTCGTTCCAAACCTGGCAATCTTAACGTAACTAAAGAATAAATTCATTCTATTCGTCGCCTTAATGAAAACCCTGACATCATTGTCCTCAAAGCTGATAAAGGCAATGCTACCGTTCTTATGAATACCTCCAAATGTGATTATAAAGTTCTTGACCTTTTATGTTCCTAGGCCTATCAACCTCTTGCTAAAAACCCTATCAATACCATTACCATCATGGTCACCAAAGGCATCGAATCTTCTTCCTTGGACCCCAACATTGAAAAGCGTCTCATCCTTCATAACCCCCAAACCTCGAGGATCTATGGGAAACCCAAAATTCATAAAAAGACATTCCTCTTAGGCCTATAGTCAACACCATATG
Organism: Picea engelmannii; assembly: GCA_009831015.1. Lineage (NCBI taxonomy): Eukaryota > Viridiplantae > Streptophyta > Pinopsida > Pinales > Pinaceae > Picea > Picea engelmannii. The sequence continues at coordinate 25,013 of ML852933.1, read as the reverse complement.
GGCCGCCACTCATACCCTTGTTCGATTTCTTGTTGATAATCTTCAGGCCTTTGTCGGTAATACCTCCTATTTTATTAAAGATTCATTTGGTTTCATTCATAAAACTCAAAATCTTCACCTTGATGATCAAGAACTCATGGTTAGATTTGATGTCATTTCATTGTTCATAAAAAATCTGGTGTCGGAAGCGCTGACCTTAATCTCTAATTCGGAAGAGCCGAAAAATCTTAATCTAAGAGAAATATGCCTCTCATACCTTTTTCACCTTTAAAGGGGTTTTCTATGAACAAAACAAAGGGACAACCATGGGATCCTCCTTATCCCTAGTGGTTGCGAATATATTTATGGAAAATTTCAAAACGTCAGCCTTAAACAACTATCATCTCAAACCCAAGTGTTGGTTATGTTTTATAGATGACACATTTTTAATTTAGTCTCATGGCCATTCCAATTTAATCTCTTTCTTCAAACATGTTAATAACATTTCCCCACACATCCAATTCACTATGGAAATCCAAAAGGACAACACTATCCCCTTTTTGGATGTTCGCATCTCCTGCCTTCCTGATGGCTTCCTTACCCACCAAGTTTACAGGAAGAAGACTCATACAGATAGTTCCTTCATGCAAGTTCCCACCATCATCCTACTCAAAAAGTCATTGTCCTGAAAACTTTGATTACCCGAGCTATCCACATTTATGCTCGTCAATTCCTCACGGAGGAAAAATCCCACCTAACTCAGGGCCTCTTGTCTAATGACTACTCTTGCACGCAGATCAACCAAGCCTTTCACTCGACCTACAATCCTAAATAGGAAATCTCTTCATCCTCCTCCCCACCGCGTTCTCTCATTTCTCTTCTCTATATCGAAGGAACCACTGATCACATTTCAAATATTTTGGATAAAAAGAATATCAAAACCTTGTTCAAACCCTATAAAACCCTCAAACAACTATTTATATCCACCAAAGAGAAATCTGACCCAATGCTTGGCCCATGAGTTTATCAAATTCCTTGCTCATGTGGAAAATCCTATATAGTCAATCTGGTAAATCCTTCAAACTTCGTCTTAAAGAGCATATAGGTGATACTACCCACAACTGAATCTCTAAATTAGCTATCGTCGAACACTCCATTAAATCTAAACACATTATTTCTTTTGACCAAACTAAAATATTAGCCTTAGTCCGTGACTACTCATCTCACCTCATTCGAGAAGCTCTTGAAATTGAAAAACATCTTAATAATTTCAATCACAAAGATGGCTACAAACTTAGCTAATCTTGGAAACCTACCATTCATCACCTTGATAATCATGCTACTCATAGCTAGTCGCCTATTTGTCTCATTCACATTTCTCATCTCTCTCTAAGTTTTTCTCTTTCCCTTTCAATCTAACTAGCCCTGCCTTTCACCAATTTCTTCTTCTCTCTGAAGTACATTTCTTTATTTTTAATTTCTCCCCATTCACTTAATTTATAATCATTATTAATTATCTCATATTACTATTATTTTCTCCCCATGCTCTTGATTTTACAGCCAATATTAATTATCACATACTAATACTATTAAGTATCTCGCATTATTATTATTATTAATTATCTCATATCAACTTACTTCTTTCCGGTTTTATGGAAGCTAAGGCCCTCTTATTATTTTATTCTTTTTAATTTATTACCTAATCTTAACAACTAATTTTAATATTTTTTTATTCAATTTTATTTATTTATTTATCACATAATCTCTACGACTAATTTATTTATTTGCCCATTCTCTTTCCTCCCCAACGATCATTTACTAATTCTCCTCCTTAAATACTAGCCACTTAATACTCTTTTCCAACACATAAGCTTCATTTGTCCTTGATTATGGGTGGAGTGTCCACTCGAAAAGTTGGACGTTTCAAAACCTCTTACACAATTTTTTTCTAGAAAACTTGCGTAGCAATATGAAACAATACCATATGTAATAATGTAAAACGATACCTTAAGATACTAAACCTAAAACTCTTAAAAACAATAACACATAAACCAATGTATTAAATTTAATGAATCCATAAAACATTTAACTAGAAACTTGCACCATTTTGTTTCTCTTAGAATCTTTTATTCATATCCAAATTCAAGACAACAAAACTCATATTCATATAATAAAATTGATGTTACAATATTGTCAAAAATAGTGATTTCACACCGAACAATATGAAACTAAAGTTGAGAACAAAATCTCCCTTAATCACCTTATAATGTACCAATATAGGTTTTATTAGTGCATTATGGCATAGGATGATATTGGCATGATATAAGCCAACATAGATCCATCTTAAACCCGAATCTATCAAGCACCAAGAGGGATCCAATTTCTTAATGTGTATTTTTTTTTCTTATATCATTCCATGTCAAGTTTTACATGGTGTGTGTAATTGTTTTTTTTAATTGAGTCGACTTTATTATTATTATTACTAATATTTTGTTATCTAACCTAACATAATGCCTCAACATCTCCCCCACACTGGGCTGTAGAGCACCTCACTACTCTTAGTGCACTGATTAAGTAGCACAAAAATATGGGACCTGCCCACATTTAAGAGAGTGTTTTAGTAATTTGTTTTTTAATATCCAAATAGATATGTCTAAAACATTTTTTTGTTGAGAATGGGATTGGGTAAATATTCAAATAATCAAGTAGAGGCATTTGCTATGTTTCAAGGGTTGACAATCATTGATGACAAGCATATCAAGAACTTAACTGTTATTGGGGACTTGACTCTAATAATCAAACTAATGGTTAGAGTCTCCACTCTGAGTAATGGCAATCTAATAAGAATAATCAAATGAATCAAGAAAGAAGTTGCCTGGTTTTAGAGTGTTGAGTTCTATCACGTTCTTAGGATGCTCAACCATCAAGCTGATAATCTAACCAACAAGGCCACTAATTTAGAGTGTGGCAATTAAGGTTAAAAATAGGGGAGGTCTATTTCTTTATTCCCTATTTTTTATATCAATCATATCATTATGAAGAACCTTTGCATGTCAAACATTTGACACAATTTCACATTTGGTGTGGTAGATTATCAAAGTCGGTGACAAAGGTGCACTCATTCTACAATGCCCTCACACACGCAAAGACTAATGTGGGAACGATTTCATCAAGCACCATGAATCTTTTTTCTTCTTGCAAGTGGGATAATGGATCACAACATTGATATGTTGCATGAGGATTTGTGGTGTATTGTTGGCCCATGGTTCATGATTTTTCTTTTGAGAGGTTCAAATTGGGGTTTAGCATTGAAATTTCACCCTTTTGGCTTATCTCTGTGGGATCCTAGCATCGATTGCTTGCCAAATTTTCACTGTATTGACCTTGGTCCGTGAGGACTAGGTGGTTCTAACTTAGGATCTTATTTGTGGGGCTCTTCTCGGTGGTTCAACGACTCTAGTCTACGGGGTTGCCTTTGTGGCTTTTGTAGCTTTCTAGTTGGTTTGTCTTGGTTATGTTGTGTTGGTCTACACTGGATGTTCCAATTTATGCCAATGCTTAGCAACCCAACCTCTATTCTTGCTCTTGTTGGAATGTTGGAAAATGATAATAGAATTGATGGCTTGAATGTGGTGAGCAGTGAAAAAGGGCTTGCACATATTGTTGGGAATCTAAAATGGAGCACGGGCATGTCGAAAACTACCATTTGTGTGAAACAACTGAAATTCATAGGATCATGAGAAGACAAGAGGATTACATCAATGGCAATAGAAACTCAATATTTTCATTAATTGGTAGAGTGCACTCTTAGGGAGAGACTAGGGATTCCAAAGCTTCTTTCAAAATGGAAACTCTACATAGCGAGAAGCGACAAATTGAGGAACTTCAATTTGAGTGTGCAGTTCTTCGACATTTGGTTGTTTTAGTAAGAATCAATTCCACAACTCATTTAATTGTTAGAATATCTATTGGATTTGCAGTGGAGGAGGTTAAAGAAAATGAAACAATTCAATAGCAACAAAGCGATTTGGAAACACTGAATGTAGTTTAAAATTCCATGCCTAATGAAGAGAACCACGAGGAAACATACAACCAACATAGTTTTATTTAGTAATGTCTAATATTTTTTAAAGTTCGCTTGATTTTAAGAATATTTGTTCTAATATATACTTGTACTAGATTATAAAAATCCTTTATAAAAGATTGTTTTGTTATTATACATTATTAATTTCAAATTTTAAACTTATTTTAAATATTGTATTGGACAATCCTCTCTTATATATGTTGTCATCTCTCTTATATATATATATTGTCATGCCAATATAACTACAACCATTTTCTAATACAAATATAGAATATCATGTTAAAATAAATAAATTTTTCCATTTCCAATGAATCCCAATTACTTATTGTAATAAAATATATGAAGTAGGATTAAGCAGCCTCCCAATTACGTATTGTAATAGAATATATGAACTAGGATTAAGCAACCTAACTCATGTAAGGTCGACTTGTGCTATCGTTACAAAAATGACACCCGATATTAATAATATGAACACAAGTTAGGTTGATTTTTGCATTGTTTACATAAATGGCATTGGATATTCACAATTAATGAAATTAATTAATACAAGTTAGATTGATTTTTGTATTCTTGTAATAAAGTAGGTGTTGTTTAACTGTTTAATGTTTTGGTTTTTTGAATTTTTTTTGAGATACTTGAATTATACAAAATTAATTATTTAAATATTTAAATATGTAGATCCTACAATTTCTCACCAAATTTTCAGCAAAATTAAACAAAAAATATAAAAAAAAAACTAAAAAATAGAACAATTAAATATAAAATAAATGACTTATGTATTCATTCTTAATGAACTCAAGTTTGTTTGGTTGACTCTTGTATTCATTACCTAAATGGCATTAGATATTAATAATAAATGAACTATATGTCTTGTAATAAAATACATAAAATTAGATTAGGTAATTTCATACTTGGTGTAATAAAATACATAAAATGGGATTAAGAAACTTACCTTCACTTAGATTGGCTTTTCTGTTTTTTTTTCTCCGAATGGGAAGGATAAAAACATTCCTCACAACCATCCAAACTAAATCCAATTGACTTCTCCACTTATTACATCAATGACATCCAATATTAAAACTCAATGAACACAAATTATGTTATCTTGTGTCTGAAAGTCATTCTATATTAATCACAAATGCATTCGAATTAGTAGACTTTTGCATGCATTTGGCTCAGATTTTAATAATCATCAAGGCAATTTAATTATGTGTTTGTTTTGATGTTAATAATCATCAAGGCAATTTAAT
>ML852933.1:0-14671 GCA_009831015.1 Picea engelmannii | reverse complement strand
TGTCTTCCATGTTGTTTAACTTGTTCTTATACATTAGGTATCTAGTCATAGCCATGCTCTCAATAGGGGAGAGGCTAGTTTCTACGAGGAGGATGGGATAAGGCATATTTCCTTTAATTTTGAGATTATAGGTTATAAAATTCGGATTCATACAGCCCCATACTTCACATCCATAAAGAATAACAAGTGTAACAAGAATCTCAAAGAGGAGTTTCTTCTTATCCCAACTCCAAAGTTTAATTGATTTACAATTGTTTTCAAGCCCATAATAAGCTTTCCATCCCCCAATAATGGTTTTCTCAATGCTATAATTCCAATTAAGCTTGTGGTGAATATCAATTCCAAGATATTTGTATGAATTCACTTCCTCAAGTTGTTGTTGTCATATACAAAGGTATCATAAGGGATCTTATTGGATTTTTTCATATACAAAGGTATCATAAGGGATCTTATTGGATTTAATAATCATGACCTTAGTCTTATCTGTATTAACACTCATATCCATATTGGAGCAAAAATCCTTGAGGATTCTTAGTTGGTTTTCAAGATCATGAGACTCCTTATTGTTACAGGATTTTTTTTATCATTAATTTAAAAAAATCAACAATACAGTTTTATAATAAAAATAAAAAATAAAAAATAAAATTGTATTTTTTGAAATTTGTGATAATAAGAATATTATGTGAAAATGAAATAATTTTTTGTTATAATTAGTGTTGAAATGTGATATTCATAAATTTAAAAATTAAAAAAAAATTTAATTATTATTTTAAAAGTTAAAAAAAAATAATAATTATATTCATAAATTTAAAAAGTTAAAAGAAAAAATAATAATTATTTTAAAAGTTAAAAAAATTAATAATAATAATTTTAAAAGTTAAAGAAAAAACCATATGCATTTTTTGAAATTAATAGTAAGAATATATTATTTTTGGGAGATGAAGCACCAAACAGCTTTTTGCTATATGCGGCACTCGTAAATTTAAAAAGTTAAAAAAAAATTCACATGTATTTTTTAAAATTTGTGTAATAAGAATATATTGTTTTGTGATGTCAATGATGAAACAATTTTTTTACTCGGATGGGATGTAATAAAAAACATATTGTATTTTCCATAAAAATGGGATGGATTTTTTTATAAAAATGGGTGGATGAGATATTAGAGGATACCTAATATGTTTTTTTAATATTTTTTTTTTACTTATTTTTTTTTTAAATAAAGATAATAAAAAATTATATTTTTTTATAAATTTCTTAAATTACTAAATTATAAATTATCAATTTTACGTTTATAATAATATAATAAAATAATTAAAAATACATTTTCAATGTATTCATTAAAAAAGAAATCATATTTTTGATATACTCAAAACACTAAAAAAACAAATACATATGCAGAAAACATTTTCAAAATTGTAATCACATATTACATTTATAATATTAAAATTACATAATTTAAAATTGAAAATTGTAATCACATATTACATTTATAATATTAAAATTACATAATTTAAAAAAAAACAAATACTTATGGACAATACAAAAGTGTAATCACATATTACATTTATAATATTAAAATTATATAATTAATACACATGTTATTTTTATTGTTATACAAAGTAACTTTTAGAATATAGATACAACTATAAATTTATATAAAAATTGTGAATTTCTTAAATAAAATATTAATGACAATTTTAAAAATTCAAAATAATAAAACCAATCCTAAATATATTTAATGTGTAAACATAATATTAAGTAATACAAGGTAGATGACTTATCACAATACTTGAGCGGGTCTAGGGTTTGTAGCAACTACAAACTAGGGTTTGACAGTCGCGATCACAACAGAGGACACCATGGTTACCAAAGGGGGGCGGTAATGGAACCCCCTCATACAAGCAAGTAGTGGTGGACAGGGGGAAAGGCCCACGAGGCGTAGGTTTCAAGGAACCAGTGACAAGCACCTCAGGATCATGACCGGAAAAGAATTAGGAAAGCAACTAGGAAAAAAGGGATCGCATGGGGGAAGAAGCCAGAGAAATCCAGAATGATGTGCAAGAACCAATGAACCCCAATGGGGCAAACGGGCGCAACCAGTGTAAACCTAAAACAACATTGATACCTAAGGTGATACTGGAAGACCCATAAACACAACTCTTACGGGACCAGATGAAGACGCATGCACTAATTTGCAAGTTCATGGGTTTGTGGCCCACAGAAAGAACGTTGCACAACTGGATAAAATATCAATGGAATCCAAGCGGGGAAGTGGAACTCCACCTAGGTTCGAAAGTCTTCTTCACAACAGTATTCATGAACTTGGAGGACATGGATAAAGTCTTTGAGGGGGGGGGCATACTTCCACGCCTCAATAGGACTGTACATGCGACGATGGAAGGAAAACTTCTCCCCAGAGAAAGAAACATTAAAAAATGTACCTGTCTGGTTGAGGCTTTACTCCTTGCCGCTAGACTACTGGCTGCCCTCCACCTTCGAAGCAATCGGGAACAAACTTGGAAAATATGTGAAGACATTAGAATCAACCCTAAAAGGGAGATATACATCCTATGCAAGGATCTGCATAGAGATGGATGTTTCAGGGGCACTCCCAGAAGCCATAAGCCTGAAATTGAGGGATGAGGAATGGATACAAAGCATCGAGAACGAGCAAATCCCATTCAGATGCAGAAGATGCCATGAACATTGACACCTATTCAGAGAATGTCCTCTTAATAAAAAACAAGAAGCGAAAAACACCAAAATACAGTAGGATGAGGATGGGTTCATAAAGCTGAACCACAGAAACAGAGCAAACAAAAAACCAAGTAAAGCCCCAACAGGAAGCAATCCGGAAACCAGGACTAGAACAGAAGGGTGGGACAAGACCAACAAAGGGGAAGAAGGAGGAAAGGAAAAGACAAGAGCTAAAGAAGATAGGGAACAAACAACAAATGAGAACACAGATAGTCCAAGCAATAAGATGGAACAGGGGGGTAACGCAACTCCAATGGACGGAGAAACCAGAGATGCCAACACCCCCATGCAGGAGGTAGACGAAGACGCATAAATGACACCAAGTGAGGTAGGTACGAAAGATCCTGATCTCAGAGATATTGTGGAAAGGGAAGGAATAGATCTCCCGAACATACTGGAGCAATGGAAAAGGCAAGGCGTAGACAATGTACCATTGAAGCAACTAGATCGTATCCAATACCTCTTCCCCCTATGGGAGGAAGAAAAATCCAGAGGGCTCAAGCGCACGCACGGGGAGATAGGACACCTATGAATCAAAGCAGGCGAGGGACAACCATAGCTCTCATGAAGGAAGAAAGGAAGGAAATATCAAACAATGTAGCCCTACAAGAACTAGGTGCTCTACTGATAAACTTAGGTAAGATAAAAAATCTCTTTACCAACTCCCCCCCACATGTTTAAATGAAGATTATAACATGGACTATTAGAGGCCTAAACAACCCACGGAAGCAAAGAATCCTTAAAAACAAATTGAGAAAGGAACAACCGGTCCTCTGTTTCATCCAAGAGACAAAATGCACAGTAGACAGAATGGAAACAATCAACAAAAAACAATGGAGCAAGTACAAGATGTTGGCTGTCGAAGGACAATAGATGGCAGGCGATATTCTCACTTTGTGGAACCCACAAGTGATGAATCTACTAGCAACTGAAGCCACCAAACACACACTTTCGGTTAACATGCAAATCATAGGTAGCACAGAGGTGATTCTATGCACTAATGTGTATGGACCCCAGATGTTGGAGGAAAAGAGAAGAATTCTCCTAGACCTAGAAAACTTAAAAGCCCGTTCCAACAACCTCCACTGGATCCTAGAAGGGGAGTTCAACATCACCACGACACTTGTGGAGAAAAAATGAGGCAGTAGAAGATTGGATAGAGATGCGGAAGACTTTTCAGCTTTCATTGACACAATGGAATGGTGGACATCAGAACCAGTAATGGTCAGTTTACCTGGAACAACAAACAGATAAATCAACATCAGGTAGCAACAAGGCTAGACAGATTCTTGGTGTCAGAGTCCATAATTCTGTAGGGTTTAACTTTAGACTGCAACATGCTGCCCTGGGGGGGTTCTGACCACTGGCCAATTCAATTGGAAGCAAACTTCCAAACCACACCGAAGAATAGACCTTTCAAATTTGAGAAATTTTGGATCGAATTTCCCACCTTCAAGGAGAACATCAACCAACGGTGGCAGGAGGAACAATGGGAGCAAGGGACAAGGATGTTCAAATTATATAAGAAACTCAAGTACATCAAACATAAACTCAAGGAGTGGAACAAGGAAATCTTTGGAAACATAAACCAACAAAAAAAAATATTGAAGACAGAATGAGGAAACTCCAGGAAACATGCATAGAAGAGGGCTATATAGAGGAACGAAAAAGGGAAGAGATCCAAATGACACAGGAATGGGAAGCAAGATTCCAGCAAGAAGAGACTCTATGGTGCCAAAAGTACAGAATCAGATGGCTAAATGAAGGAGAGCGAAATATCAAGTTTTTTCATAGAACAACCATTGCTAGAAGAACCCACAACAAAATCTTGAAAATTCAGGATCAGGGTGGGATTGAGAGAGAATCCCACAAGGAGATTGAAAATATACTGGTAAATCACTTCTATGGGATAGCCCAGGAACCCAACCAAGACCGAACAGAAGCCATACAAAGGATAACTTAGCACATCCCCAGGCTAGTTACCGAGGAACAAAATATCAATCTAAACAAACCCATCGCTAAGGAGGAAATTTACCAAGCGGTCTAGGAGATGCCCAATGGAAAGGCCCTAGGTCCAGACGGTTTCACAGTGGAATTCTTCAAACCATGCTAGGAAGTGATCAAACATGATGTTTATGGGGTGGTGGAGGACTCCAGACGTTCGACCTTTATTCTGAAAGCACTAAATGCCACAATGATTACTCTAATCCCCCAAGAAAATGAAGCAAGGACCCCAGACTGCTACATACCCATAACTTTATGCAATGTGGTTTACAAGATAATCTCCAAAGTCATAGCCAATAGATTGAAACCTCTCCTACCCACACTGATTTCACAGGAACAGGCGGGTTTCGTAGAAGGGTGACAAATTTTGGACAACATCATCCATGCCCATGAGATGATACACACACTGAAAATCCAGAGGAGAGGAGGGATGATAATCCAACTTGACCTAGCAAAGGCTTATGAAAAAATTAGCTTGCACTATATGGCCAAAATTCTGGAAGCCTTTAGCTTCACACAACACTGGATCAACTGGATTGTCAGCCTAGTCTCAACAACAAGTTACTCGCTCTTATTCAATGGATCCCCAACCAAACCCTTCTGGCCTTCAAGAGGCATCATACAAGGAGACCCGTTATCACCCTTCCTATTCATTCTGATGATGGAAGGACTCAACAGAAGCATAAAACGTGCAACTGTAGCACGGGAAATAACATGCATCAAACCTTTCGAAAACTACATTGCCTCCACGCACCAACAATTCTTTGATGACACCTTACTCTATGGCACACCCACGGTCAAGGAAGCAAAAGCCTATAAAAGAATCTTAGAAGAGTTTGGGGAAGCCTTGGGAGCGGAGAACAATCACTCCAAATCCATGATCTATTTCTTCAATACCAACCTTGCAATTCAAAGGAACTTGACAAACATCTTGGGGTTTGAACGCAAAACGCTCCCAAAGAAATTCTTGAGAATCCCCCTAATGGACAGAGCATGCAAAATGGCAACATGGGAAGGAGTGATCAACAAACTACATGAGAGGGTGAAAAACTGGACTTATAGATCCCTCAACCTAGCGGGGAGACTAATCCCGACCAAAGCGGTTATGTAAGAAATTCCAACCTATATGATGTCAGTGTTTCCCGCTCCCAAGGGAATACTACAAAAAATAAGAGCCATAAAAAGGGACTTCCTATGGCGAGGAGCGAAGAATAAGAAAAAATGGGCCCTGGTGGGCTAGGAGAAGGTTTGAAAACCAAAATGCAAAGGAGGCTTGGGGTCACAGGACCCACAAGTAACCAACGAAACCTATGGGGTGAAACTCTGGTGGAGAAGGGTCAAAGAAATATCATCATCGTGGGAAAACCTCTGGAAGGCCAAGTATGCCCCAAAAATCAACGACCATGATCGAATTCATTATATGGGCACAAGGGAGGGATCAACCATCTGGAATGTAGCCTGACGCAACAAAACCTTGATCCAGAAACACAACTTCTTGGAAGTGAGGAATGGTAAAACAACCAAATTCTGGGAGGATGTGTGGCAATAGGAACCCATAATGGAAAATTCGGGTAGGGAGGAACTCTAACAAAAAATGACCATGGAAGGAAAAATCAAAATCCGTCACTACTGGAAACAAGAAAATGATCGCGACAGATGGAGGATCTGGGACAAACTCAATTCACAAAATAGAAAACGGATCGCAAAAATAACAAAAGAGGTGGAGGAGGAATTGGGGAAAAGGAAAATTGTAGTCTCAGAAGAAGAGGACCAATTAAGATGGGGCAGGAAAAATGGTTGGGAATTCAACTTAAAAGAAGCTCAAAATTACATTGCGAACTAGGACCAAGAAGATACAGCGCAACAATGGGAAAAGATTTGGGGCAACCCCCAGTGGCCAGAAATCAAAATATTCAAATGGCTAGTACTGGACAACTGAATTCTAACCTGGGAAAACCTAAGGAAAAGGGGTTTCATAGGCCCATCATGATGCCACCTCTGTCAAGCTAAGGAAGAAATGACGAATCACCTCCTTGATGAATGTAATTACTCATCAGATATCTGGGATTGGGCGGCATGTATCTTTTGGCAGTCCAATAGGACCCGAGGTAACATCAACACAACCATCAACAACTGGAAGGAGAGTTACAATGAAAATGAAATGGTGAGCCTTTGCTGGAATCTCATGCTGGGGATGATCATATGGACAATATGGAAAGAAAGGAACCGACACATCTTCATAAATGAAAGCCTTCCGGAAGAGAAACTCAAGGAAGCAATAATCTCACATATATGAGAAACGATGCAGAGCCGTAACTCCCAGACTGGAAAAGCACAACTCATAGGCCAGGACTCTTGCATCCTGGAAGATTTTCACCTAAAAGACGGGCACAACAACACACATGTAGGGCAACCATTGCAACTCCAAATAGGAGAGTACAATTGGACACCCCCTCCGATAGGGTTCCTCAAGTTGAATTTTGACAAGGCGAGAAAAGGAAACCCAGGACTGATAGGGATGAGAGGGGTGATCAGAGATAGTGGTGGTAACATAATCTGGCTGTATGCTGGGAGTATGGGAAACTCAACCAACAACGCAATAAAATTTGGATCCCTTGAGCTCGGTCTCAAAGTTCTAAGTCGCGAAAGGATGACAAACACTATCTTGGAAGGTGACTCCACCTTGGTTATCAACATGGTGAAGAGACTCCAAAATGGCACCAGAGTGGGCAAGGTTCAGAGACACTGGCGCTTGGCACACTCCCTATAAAAAATACAGGAGCATCTGCAGTCGATGAACATAGTGGAGTTGCGTTGGGTACACATGTCAATTAATGGCTTGGCGAACAGAATAACCAATGAGGGGGTTAGCAAGGAAGGACCAGAACTAGAAACTACCTGGATCAACATCCCGAATGGACAATTCAGAACAGACTGCATCCAAATAGCGACAAAAGATCATGATGACAACTTAATCAAGGAAGGTCACATCGAGGAGGGTAGCGAAAGGCCCATCAGAAGGAACGAGGGACCCAGGCAGAATATGAACGCACAACACTCGACCACCAATTACAATGTAAGATCAGCTTATACAATAGGCGAGGGTATGACAACAAGTTCATGTCAACGGTAAGAAATTAGGGGAAAGACCGTGCAAAAGTATTGACGACAAAAAACAGGTAACGAATGACGTAAGGCAAGAGGGTTTGACATGGACCAGTATCGATACACTACGCCAAAGACCAAGTACAAGGATTAGCACAGTAGGTTATCAAGCGAGCAAGGGCAAGGGCTCGTACAGTGATAACGACCAAGGAATCATGATCATACATACCGCGACGGGGAAAAAGGATGGAAGGTTCACCTCTACGGGCAGACCATGATTGGAAGGACAAGCCCACAACATGGAAAGTTCAATAAGAGAAGAAACAACAGAAATAGATGCAAACATGAAGAGCACAACTACATGGGCTACCACAAATACAAGAGCAGGGAAAGGAGGAACCCCTGTGTAGACAGTAACAGGTTGAGAATCCAGCAAAGAAGCTACCATAGACTAGACGGGATGGTGCGAATGAAGCGAACACACAACAAAAGAAACCCCCTGGGGAAGGAAACTCTGAACAATCCTCAACGGGTTTCAAGGATGGAGCAGGCAACAAAAGGCGCAGAGGGCACCTTTCATACTCTGGTTGCACCAAAAGGAAAAACGACCATTACCCGACGGGAAAAGGAAATCAAAGACAAATGCAAGGGCAAATCATGGGATGCTTTGACTCAGGAAGCGGAATGGGTAAGGGACCCATGAGGCACACAGCCTAGGGAAACTCTCTACCAAAAAATGGTGGAGATTGCGTGGATAACAAACATGATGATCAACAAGGTAAGCTCAGAAATGGAAGACGCCAGACTGGAGGACAACAAGGAACACACGAAACTGCTGAATGAAATATTGAGTGGCCTCAACAATATGGAAACCATTACCAAACTGCTAGTTGAGGTCGAGAAGGACCAGAAAGCCAAGATGGAGCGATTGTCTGCGCAATTCCACCTCTACTTGCACTATGTCCATCACATGGACATCACACTAACCAACGGAAACAAAGCGCCAACACATATAATAAAGACTCGCACGATCTCTCAGAAGGAGGAGAACAAGGGCCAGGCGGATGAAGGAAAGAAACACATCATTGTCCTGGACTAGTGTCTAGTTAGCCTATTGTCAAGTCGGTTTGGTCAGTCTAGTGTCAGTCTCAGTTTCTTTTTTTCTCATGTATGTTGTGCTTATCTTTTCAAAACTGGATATGGTAGGACTGGACTGGTTTCCCATGGTGGCAGTCCAGACACACCCCTCGTTTATTTCAGAAAACACAACTCAGGAACCTCTGGTCTGGTTTCCTTTTTGGCAGACTAGAAAGTCCCCCTTTTTTGTATCATAACCCTCCTTTAGTAATACAGGCTCGTACACTCACTTAAAAAAAGAAGTAATACAAGGTAGACTAATTTATAAAAATATGATTAACATTAAATAATTCTATTAAATAAAATATAGAAAAAAATTGGATGAAATAAAATTCATCATTTACATTTATAATTATAATTAAAATTAAACAATACATCTTAAACTAATTTGTTAATGGTTTTAAAATATTTATAGTGATTTTTTGAAAATATAGTAACTTTTCACAAATATAGAGAGTTTATGTCTAATTTTAAAATATAGAACCAACTTGGATAATTAGATTTTGGATTTATAAAGTTTTTTTAAATTGAAACTACCAAATTTAATATTAAAAAAAATGTAGCAAAGCTAAACAACAAGAGTAAATATTAGTGCTAACTTGAATTTCATGCAAAATAAACAACTCTTTATATGTCAAAAACAAAGCTTTCAAATGTCAACTTTTAATTTATCATAGTATTTCTTATAAAAATGCTTAATATTCTAATTGCTTTAAAAAACATAAAACTTAACAAAAAATATGGCGGTTGTTGGTTTCTTCCATACTAATATTGGAAGGAAGAGAGTCCTAATTTTCGATATCTGTGTCATCTATCAATTGGTGAACTGTGCCTTCCTCCTTGAATTCCGCTTCACCAGAATTTGTTGACATCCTATGATTAGAAGCAACATACCAAGCTCCTTTGATTAGATTAATAACCATATTTCTCAACACATTGCTTTAAGCCCAATGGTATCTATTTTTTTTTTAATGGAAAAGAGTATTCATTATTATGGCATTTCGGGAGGTGCATTGATGCTCATTTTCTTGAACCTTTGTAGTTATAGAGAAGAGAGAAGTTCAATTACATTGAATGGACTCTTCATGCTTTCAAAGAACTCTTTGAATTTCTTGGGCTTCGCTATAGTCCATGAGAATTTCACATAGAACAAAACAAAGGTTCTAGCTAAGAGTCTTAAAGAACCCAAATTGAGTCCAAGGAATAAGAACCCCACTACTCCACATACCACACAAGTCTACTAGGGCGCTAATAATCCCCAAGTTTCTAAAATTAAATAGATTAGGAGGACCAAAGCCAAACAAATCCAAGAGTATGTGCCCCCCAAAGAAAGGATCTAGAGTACCTAAACACAACAACTTGCTAGAACCGATGCCCAAAGAGCCAGGGTGGCAAATGCCAAATGCAAACCAAGAATGCAATAATACCAAAGAACCAAACACACACAAAATATCCAAGAGCCAATACTAATGAATGTTCACTGAAAGCTTACCCCTTCCTTAGCTAACTTTGGTGTCATGTCACCACCATTGTTGTCACTCAAACTACATGCCACCTTCTAACTGGACCTAAAATAAGCTTCCCCAAACATCTGCAAACTCCATTTCTTCCACATATCTTCATGCAATGGGCACGATTTACTACATTCCACCTTCTCACTAGGCCTAAATAGGCTTTCCCCAACTTCCACAAACTCTACTTCTACCACATATCTTCCAATCCCTGGGGAAAGGTTCTACCCACCACTTTTCCAATAGGTTATCCCACCATGCATTGCTAGAAGAGAAGGTTTCTACTATAGGTATGGGTTATTGATGCCACAATTACCGATAGTGCTTAGACAAAAAATAAATCCATCAGATAGAAATTACAAAGAATCATACAAAGACCGATTGAAACTCTTACTAGGCGATTTTTTTGCACACTGGTCTTCCTCTAGTCGATGATGCTCACTTATTCCTTGTAGAAATCCTTTATCCCACCTTGCCTTGGATAAATCTCATTGGGTGGCTCAAGGGACAAGCCTGCAATAAGTTCAAACATGTTAAAGGGGGTTTGGCCTATCATATCAAATTTATGCACCTCGCTTGAAGTCAGGAAGCTTTGGTGGTGCGACATATGTTGATTTTCTGTGATAATACATGCCTTCATATTAATGAATGGTAGAAATTAGGGCATGGATTGATAGTTTCAACCTCTATTTGTCCTTATCAACCCATTTTGAGAGAGGTGGCCTCATTGGCAAAAGAATCAACTTGGTAGTGATGCTCCGTTAAAATATGGAAAAAATGATACTTTTCACATGTTGCAAGCCTCCTTTTGGGAACGAACTAGGATAGATGATATCCTACTATCAGATGGAGTTGTTTTCAAGAGTATCAATTTGATGATTGTGCTTGAATTGCTTACAACTATCAATGTATTTCTTTTGGATTACTTTGCAAGAAGTAAGACTTGGAAGACAACATAAGCCTCAACTTGGTTATTAGTGAATTTTCCTAAACCCAAGGCATAAAATGTTTCAAGTTTTCTTTCGGGATCCAGGATGACCTCCCTACACCCACCACCCCCTAGTTTTGGATTTATAAAGTTAATATAGACATTTTTAATAAATTTTGAGGTGCAATCAATGCATGATTTAATAGATTGATTATTTGGATTGATCTCATGGGAAAATGGATAAGTCTAACTTAATTTGCAAACAAAGATAGATAATTATGATATGGGAATGCACCTGAATCATGTATTAGAATCACAACTTAGGACTGGTGTAGCATTGTAATTGTAATTGTGATGATAATAGACAAGGTTAATTTGGAGTTATACTGCTTAATATTATTATTGTATTTTCACCTTTTGTGTTTCAACAACTCTCTCTATGTGTTTTATTTCACCTCATAATGATTTTTAAAATATTATTTGAATTTTTTTTGACCATGATCAATTATTCATATTGTTTGAAAATAGAAAGGGTTTATAAATTTAAAGTTTGTTTATAAAAATATATATAAAAAAAACAAAATTATATTAATGTGGAGATCAATTCTTAATGCCTTTCCAATAAAAACAAGAACAACCAATTATAAAAAACAAAAAGAAGAAATAAGGAGTCATTTCAAAACTTTTTGTATAAAAAAAACTTAGTATATAAGAATATAACACATGTAAGTATGTGAATACTTAGTATATGAGTGGACAGATACTAATTTTTTTAATAAAATAAAATGAAAAAAAAATAATTTTCAATGCATATATTTATTTAAATTTCAAATTTATTATTCATTAAGAGATATTTAAAAATTAATTACAAATTTATTAATGTTTTTTAATTAAAAAAAATTAAAAATATTTTGATTTCCCAAAACATATCAAACTATTAATTAAAAAGAATAACAAATTTATTGATATTTAAAAATTTAATATTAAATTTTTTACTTAAAATATAATTTAAAAATATTTTTTATTTCTCAAAACATTTGAAACTATTAATTAAAAAGAATAACAAATTTATTGATATTTAAAAATTTAATATTAAAAATTTTACTTCAAATATAATTTAAAAATATTTTTTATTTCTCAAAACATTTGAAACTAAAACGAAGTTCCTAGAAAATTAGGGACGACTTTTCATTCACATATTATACATATTTTTTTCGTTATTTATTTTGTATATGGAAATTTAGAATAATAAAATAAACCCTTAAGTTTAAATAATGATCCATGTCTATGATATATATATATTTTTTCTTCCTTTCAGTATTTTGCAACTGCATTGTTTGATGTCTGAATTTTTTAAAATAATATATATTAATATAATATTATATAAAAAGTGTTTTCTAAGAAAAAAAAAACTATAAAGTTAAGTTTATTTAAGGAAAACCATGTCATTTAAAGTAATTCATTGATAAACTATAAAAAGGAAAACTTCTACTTTTTACTAAATGTTATTAAGTCTTAAACTATCAACCTTATTTCTTTATCAATAAAAGCAATTTTTTTTTTTTAGAATCTAAAAACAATTTTACTCTAAATAATTTTTATAAGAAAACAAATATCCCAACAATTTATTAAAAAACCAAACCATTTTTTTTCTAATTTTTTTAATCATAAAAAATTAAACAATCTAACTTATTATTTATCAATTTTTAAAATTCATTAAAATAAAATTAATTTTAATATAAATAATGATTATCATTAACATAATTTAAAATTATCTTTTTAAAAATAATTTTAAAAATCCCCACAATATCTAAATTTAGATTTTTAATTAGATACACAAATTTTCACCTTCCTCTCCTCATCAAAACATCCAACATAAGAAAATCATATTATAATAAAAATATTATATTATGGACTTTTCAAAATCTTAGACAGTAAAAAATTTATTAACATAAAAATATCATATTATAATAATATAAAAATAAATATTTAAAATTATGAAAGTAAAGTAAGTGAATAGCTATTTTCAGATCTAGGTGAAGTCCACTGAAGATATATGGTTAAATAAAATCTCTATAGGATTTATCATTTTTTTATTATTATTAATTTTCATATTTTATGTATGTGGTAGAATGTGTTTTTACTATATTATAATTTAATATAATATATATAATAAAGCTTTATAATTAAAAAAGTGGAATTCGTAACGGTTTAGTTGAGAATATAATATTTTTTATTAAATCATTAAATTATTATTTATTATATGTGTGTAGATATTTATATTAATAAAGTACAAAATAAAGTGTAGATAGGATTAAGTGTGGTCTGTTTCTTGTTTCTTGGGAAATCGGGACCAAGCTAAGTGAAAAAAATAGTTTTAATCTCACAATAGTGAGAGATAACTCTTTACCTTCATATTCAAGTAGCATGGCCTTTTTTTTTCCCTTCAAAATTATATTGATTATAATTTTTTACATCTCCGTTAAAAAAATCTGCCATTTTAAAATAACTCCACTATAAGTGCAAAAGCCTCCGTCCATTCCATGCCATCCCTACCAGCCTACAGTAGGCCTGTAATATGCTAATATGCTGCTGAAATAATAACATCTTTGCCCAGCCTAACAATGAAAAGTGAAAAGTTGATCATTTCGATGCCAATCAAGAATATAATAAATACATTCACTCAAAATATAATCATGAATTAGAAAAGGTTTAAGTGATCGGCTGGTTCTTCACTTTCTCCATCCCAAGTAAAATAGATAAGTTTACCTTTAGGGGAGTAAAGAGCTCTCTTAGATAGATTATCAGCCTCCTCATTGGATTCCCTATATATATGATAGAAATTAATGCCTTGAAACGCTGCCATCAACTCTCTTATCCTAAACTTTCACCCTTCGATATTGATCACTTGAAGATTCCCTTTTGTATTAAGCCAATCAATGGTCACTTTGGAATCCCCCATGACCTGCAGATTTTGTATATTCAGAAGACTCACAATCGAAAGAGACGCCCAAGCTCCCATTAATTCTAGTTTAGTGTTGGTCCCTGCACCACAATTAATGAACCATCTTTAGTTCGGAGCCTCGATACATTTCAGAGTGCCTCCTGCCCCACATATCGAACCCCCTGCCTCCGCTGCCCCATCAAAAAAGGCCATTGTATAACCTTGAAGTCTGAAAAAAGGTTTTATTCTCAATGCCTGGGACTTGTTGACAACCAATTTTTATGA
>WSFP011378508.1:0-29987 GCA_009831015.1 Picea engelmannii | reverse complement strand
CTTCAGTTATGGCATGGAGGATACATTAGATGGATGTGAAAACAAATTTCTTCAATAGGATCATTAAGGAGGAAGTTTACATAGAAAAACCTCAGGGATTTAAGGTATATGAGAGGGAACTTATTATGTGTGTATGCTTAAGAAATCCTTGTACGAACTCAAATAGGAACCCAGGGCATGGTATTATAGGATTGGTGGATACTTGCAAAGTATGGGATTTATCAAGAGTGAGGTAGATCCTAACTTCTAATTCATACTTGTTGGGTTGGATCCACTCATCATGGTTTTGTATGTTGATGATTTGTTTCTCACATGTGTAGAGGAGCTTATTATAGGGTGCAACGTAGATTTATCTAGTGATTTTCAGATGAAGGATATGTTGATATTATGGTAGTTGCAGGAGATATTAACCTCCACATGTAACCATGACGAGACTAGAATATTATGGGAAGCAAGAGAAACCCTAAACCGTTGGATAATAAATCTAGGAGACAAGTTGACTCAAGAGAATATTTATTATTGATTTATTATCCTTAAGAAGTAGAAGTTGACCTAATTAGGTCACTTGGAGGACTATAAATAAGAGGGTGCTAGAGCTCATTTGTCACCCTTACTCTCACAACTGCATA
Source organism: Picea engelmannii (assembly GCA_009831015.1). Taxonomy (NCBI): domain Eukaryota; kingdom Viridiplantae; phylum Streptophyta; class Pinopsida; order Pinales; family Pinaceae; genus Picea; species Picea engelmannii. The sequence goes on along the minus strand of WSFP011378508.1, from coordinate 29,358 downwards.
AGACCATTGGTGCGCAAGTCTCGAGAGGAGCTACAATTGTAGTTGATGCAACTCACATTTTAGTTTTGGCTTGGAATTTCTCTTTAGTTATGGTTTGAACTTTATGCCCGACACGCTAGCTATGGAGAGAGGTACACTACCTTGGTTGGATATTGATTCTAGGGTTTTCTTATGAAATTATTCTGTCTATCAAGGTTAAGGTGCTTGAGGGTGGCCTTTGTGCCTATGGTTGGGTGACAATGTTTCTATATTATCTCTGGTGAAACGAGCACACTTATTTTTATAACAAGTTATGGACCCACACTATATTTGGACAATATAACCATTGGAAGATATATTGGGAGGATTTTCCCAGTTACAGTTGGAATTACAGTCAAATTTTTGCTACAACAACGAAACCTTAACCCTCTTGTTGAGTGAAATTAAGTGAATATATTGACCTAATTCCTGTATATCCTAGTGCAACCTAGCCGAGCACACCTCCTGGTACTCTCAACAAGCCAAGATGTCAAGTTTGAGTTTTTGGTCAAAGTCAAAGGTTGACCAAGTCAAAGCAGTCATGAATTACTCTATGATGTTAGAAAACAAGTTAGAAGGGGCTTCTAAGTTTAGAGCATGGAATAAAAGGATGTACCTCATCCTTTCCAAGAAGAAAGTGTTTGATATTGTGAAAGGAAAGATCATGGAACCACAATTTGAAGCGGGAGAAGAGAAGGAAACTTGGAATGTTCCAGTTATGGAGAAGTTTAAGGCAAATCACATAAACACTATGAGTATCATAGTGGACTTTGAAAAATACCAATTGAGACCCTATATCTCTCATCTTGACTCATCTAAGAAGATGTATGATTCCCTAACTAACCTCTTCTCAATCAAAAACATTGGAAAAGTAATGAGTCTAAAGAATTGGATCCATGACATAGAAATGAATGATGATGATAACATAACATCATACTCTTTGATAATATCTTAGTTAAGAGGTCAACTAAAATCTATTGAATAAATCATTTCAGAAAAGGAACTGGTAAATATAGTACTCAATGGCCTTCCCAGGATTCATTTTCCGCAAGCATGAACATAAGAAAGGAGTATCCCAGATTTGAAGAAATTTGGACTTGTTGTGCATAAGAAGAATCAAGGATTAGCACAAAAGATAAATCTCAAAAGAAATATGATGATCAAGCCTTCACAACAAAATTCAATAATTTCAGGAATAAGAGGAAGTTTGGCTTAAGGAAGGAAAAATAAGAAGCAATAGTTGTCAAAGAAAGGGAACCCTAAAATAAATGCAAGCATGATAAAACATACTTCTTATTCTAGTCAAGGTATCAATATTCTTCTATAACATAGTTCTTGTACATGCCATGTTTACATAGTTCCTGTACATATCTTGCATATATATTTCTTAGAGGAAAAACATGGTCAGTGAAACAATACCTATGAAAGAATAACAATATAAGGATTGATATTACGATGACTACAAGAAGATGAAGTACATTGGAAAATTCCTGAGGAATCTATTATATAAGTAACAACTTCCAGATAAGATGAAATCACAATCAAACTTAAAGAGACCTAGAAGGATTCAAACAAAAAAGAAGTCAGTAATCAAGAGGAAATTATAATAAGACTTCTGACACTTTGCAGAAGGAAATAAGGATGTAGACATAAGCATTGACTATCTTAGATGGAGGGAGATGATTACATAATTCCAAAAGAAGAGCATGCATTCATGCATGAAGAAAGGATTAGGAGGGATCCAATCCTAAATGATATAATCCATTGAAGAACCCATGAAGATTATGAAGTATCTGTCCATGTTCCCATTGAAAGTAGTAGCCATGATAAGTATTACATGTTCAGTTTAACTCTAGAAGAAGTCGTCTTCGAAAATAAGTATTATGTATCCTTGGTTGTCCATATACATCCATGTTCCTATGATGAAAGTCAGAAGTTGGAATCTTCAAGAAGGAAGGGCATGGAATCTATAGGAGACTCCATGGACCCAAAAACTAAAGAGGAACATGAGGAAGAACATAAAGTTTCCAAGAAAATCTAGAACAATCAGTTATTATACCGAGAATCATAAGACTACCAGCTTGGTTTGAACCCACTAGAAGCAATCAATGAGAAGAAATGAAATTTTTGATGAAGAACATTGTATACAAGAAAATGTGATTCAGAACTAAAGGTTCTTCCATAAAGAGAGAGACTATGATGACCACTTTTTCTAGTAAACCAAGATAAACCTCTTGTAGTATCCATGGATTGAAAATTTATATGTAAAAGAATGTTCTTCATAATAAATAAAATTGAGAAAGAATCTTATACCAGAAAGAGAACCATGTATGCAAATGGAAGAATACCTTGTATGGATTCAAGCAACTTGATGCAGAATATCTCATATACAATAGAAGCATGGTGAAAAATTCCTGTGATAGAGAAAGTGTATTTGCATGGTTACTCAGAAGTTCAAGATGATGGATTGAAAATCCATGGAAAATTCCCATGATAAAAGATCTGAAGAAGTTGAAGAGACTCTAATATAGTAGACCCATCTCTTTATTGACAATTGATTGGCTTGTTAATGTACTTGGAGAATACTCAGCCAGATATTTGTTTTGAGGGGCGTTTAAATTATGGCATACATCTACATGAATTTATCAATTCAGATTGGGTAGGGAGTACATATGATAGAAGAAGTGTTATTTGGATATGTTTCAGTTTGAGATTTTCCATGATGTCATGAGATAGTAGGAAATAGAAGTCCGTTTCACTCAACACTACAGAAGAAAAGTATATTGTAGCTTGTGATTCTTGTACAGAAGCAATGTGGTTCCATAAGTTGGTTTTTGGACCATCTCATCAGGTGTTGAATTCAACCATGATACATTGTAATGATCAGATCTATGTGAAGTGTTACACATCAAAATTACTCACTTCAATGATGAACCATCGTCATCATTACTAGTGTCACAAGTGTCACATTTTTGGTCACAAGTTTCACAAATATCATACTACCATATTGCCTATGTCATGTCTCTAATGAAATCATAAGGACACTTAAGACACCTTCAAAGACTGGTTTTAGAAGGATAAATCATCTTATGAGGGGTACAAAGTCTTTTTCCATTGAAAAAACCACTCGAAAATGATTTTTTAAGGGCAACGCTCCCCTACCCACTGTCAGGGAGTGCCAACGCTACCTACCCCTCTTTGGGGGAGAGTTGCAACACTCAATACACCATTATGGGGGAGCGTTGGGTTTTTTTGAAGGAATTTTGGGTAGCACTCCCCTGCCCACTGTCAGGGACTACTACCGCTCTATACCCTCCTTTGGGGGAGCATTGAAACACTCTGTGCCCCATTTTGGGGGAGAATTGGCCTATTTGAGAAAATTTTAGGTTGTTGAGGAAAATCAAGAAAAAAACTCATTCATCCTGGAAATCAGTTGAATTCAAATCTAAGGGCAAGGATGGATCTTAGGTAGGATCCACAACTAGAGGAGAAATATCCTCGACCTATCCCAAGAATATCTAAGGTGGTTGGGCCTCTCCAAGCTTATATAAGGAGTCCTTCTCATGGTGAAAGGTAGATAGAAACATTGAAGGCATAAAACTTATGATCTCATAAGGGATATTTATCATTGAAGCATCATCATTTTGTGTGGATTATTTGAGCAAAGGGTTGGACAAGGAGAGCTAGGAGAGGTTGTTGCACCTTCATCAAAGGTCTATAAGTATTCTTTGTTGTTCTCATTAATATACATATGTTCTTGGCCTATTTATTTGAAGGTTGTTTTTTTTCTACATGAACTTTTCTCTATTAAATAGATCTGGTTTCAAGCTAATCTTAGTAGAATAGGAAGTTTTTTATGTCTTTGTTTGTTTTGCAGGACTTATCGAGGAGCTTGGGGATCAAAGATCAGATCGAACTATGTGAGGATGAACATATTTTAAAAGGCACTCCTTTATTCCTCTTATCTATACCTTATTTTAACTAGATTTAAAAGGATGTTAGTGACCAACGTTAGCACTCTTTTTGTCCTGGTCTTAGGAGTCTAGAGCCCAAGAGGGGATCCACTTGTCCGCAGGGGGATTCTCCTGTAACAGAAATTGGTGACTCCAATGGGGAAGGACTCCTATTGTATTTACTTGGTTTTTACCTTCCCTTTTACCACCTTTCAGATCACTGTTTTTGTTTGTTTATGATCCATTATCCTTCTCCTACCTTCACTAGTAGTTTCACCATTTTTTATGCATTCTGGGTGAATTATTTGCAAATTTTTGGCTTTTTTTCTGAGTTTCTGGGAGCATCAACGCCCCCCATAGGCCATATCAGAGAGCCAAATATCACCTACAGTGTATTAGGTATCTTTTCAACACTATGTGCACCCTTCTGGGGGAGCACTAGTCTCTTTTTTGAGAGTTTTTTCCTTCTTTTGCTTAGTCTTTTGCAGCCTGTTTTGCAGAGCTCTTTACCCAGAGTATGTGGTTCATTTGTGAAGTTGTTTGGATTTATTTTTGATGGTTTTTTATTCTTATCACTCCCTCTTGTATTTCTTGGAGCTTGAAACCTTTTTTAAAAATGTTAAATTTCCTTTTCCAATTGCTTTTTGTCAGGATAGTTTTGAGTGATTTCTCTTTCTCCCTATCTTTTCTTGGATTCTTCTCTGCATTTTATTTGTGTTCATTGAATGCTTGATTGGTTGTAGAATCCTAGATGGTGTTATTTCTTGTTAGAACAAGTTTCTACTTGTTTTCTTTCATACCTCACTGCCTTGATTGCATGCTTTGTTTGTAGCCCTTTTGCTTCATGTCTTTTGCATCTGCATAAGACTCTTTGTCCTGATTGAAAGTAGTGTAGCATTGAAGGTTTTGTATTTACTTTATGTATACATCATGATAAAAAAAATAAGATAAATGCATTCTTTCTTTTGGGTATTGAAACTAGCTCGCATTTGAAGTAGCAGAATTGCATGGTTTTTGTCTTTTTGGGGACATTGTGCATCTGTAATGATGAATGTTTTCTCCTTCTTGTTGCATATATTTCATTGAAATGAAAAGGTTGCATATTCATATCTTTGCATAACTTTTGAGTCGGTCAAAACACCATATTTTCCATGCCATTTTCCTTTCGAGTAACAACAACCTTAAAAATAAAGCGTTAAACTAAAAAGTGATTGGACATTTTTATATTTTCTGGTAGCAAACCTAGATTAGATTAGTTGCAGGGATTTGGAATAGGTGTAAAATATTATTTTCCAAAGCTACAAACAAACATAGAATCTTCTGTTATGGAGTGATGAAATCCAATTGCTACATTTTGTCCTGGGAATCCTTTCTCACACAAGGGTCAAACCTGAGGTCGCATTGAGACTAACAAAGTTACTCACCATGCTTTGTTGGTCTTGGTATAGAGATCTTGTGTGTATTATGGGGGTCTCTTGGAAGGTATACCCACAATGATGAGTGGAATCCTTTCAAGTTGATTTCGGGCTAGATACCCTACCCTTGCACATGGATCAGATTGTCGACTGTTTCCCCAGGCATCACTATTGTAGTTGGTAACCCTAGTGGCCATATCTTTAGGGTCTTTACAAAAGGTGACTGTGGAGGGGCAAGTCTTAACGGTACCTAGAATCGATGTTGTCCAAACTCACTCGGACTCCTTGGAGGGTATACCCATGATTATGTGTGGAATCTTGCGCCAGGGTATAAGTTCATTAAGAAGGTTTTCAATGTAACTTTTCCACCTGCTCTATCTCAACCCCTTCTTACTTTGTTCCCACGATGTTGGATTTCATCACAAACTAGTGTGCTCATTGTGAGAAGGTTTTGTTTGCTTGCTTTCTTACTAGATATTTATCGTGTGTTGTTTGTTCTCCCTAGTAGAATCTAGGTTGGATGTTTATTTTTATGGCATCAGTTCCCAGAATGACCAATGAAGGAACCCCTTTTCCAGGGGAACCCTTTGTTTTTCCTTCTTAGAAAAACATTGGTCCTCCTTACATCGCTACTTTGACCCTTCCAGGTCTCACAATTGGGTTACCAGTATGGTTTTTTGCCACTTTGGTGATCTCGAATATAAGTGCTTCAGATGTAAGCACATCACCCACACATCGACATCATGTTGACCTTTATCCTTCTTCACCCATCATGTCTCCTTCCATTTCTCCTTCTTCGCTTAGTGAAATCTCTAAAACAAGTAGCCAGGTTGATAAGAAGAAGAATAACCATAAAAAGAAGAAGAAGAACCAAAAAGGGACCAAGCCTCCAACTACATCAGATGTTGGATCCAAGCAACCAACTACTATTAATCATATTGGGAGTGTTGATGAGGTCGATAAGACTATAACGAAGAATCTGAAACCCAAATTCCCTTGCAGTCTTTGTAAGGGTGACCACTTTCTGAGGGATTGACCTGATATTCCCAAGGTCTTAGAAATGTGGTCTTCTACGTCATTGACCCCTACTAGACATGTTGGTGACACCCCTTAAAATAGTGATGTCAAGGTTGGTAAGAAGAAGACAACTATCAAATTTCCCTGCATGTTATGAAAAGGTGATCATTACTCTCACCTTTCTCCTCTTATGGAAGAGTCTTCTTCTCTTTTGGAAAATATTCAACTTCCAACTGGTTATCGTAATATGTTCCCCAAACCATTGTTAGTTGATAGAATGGTCAATCGAGTTCCATCCTTGGTCAGTCTGGTTGATCAAGTGGTCAATCTAGTTTCATCCTTGGTTGAACCACTAACCAAAGTAGTTGATCCAGTTCCGTCATCGATCAACCCCAATTTTCATCCAAAAAGTAAAACCCAAGTGACTGATTCAATCTCGTTATTGGTCAGTCCCACTCTTCATCTAAAGAGTGCCAACATGGTCAGTCCCACTCCTCCTCTGATGAGTGCCAAAGTGGTTGCTTCGGTCCCTTCATCGGTCAGTCTGGTTGATCATGTCATCAATCTAGTCACCTCTTTAGTTGAACTAGTTGAAAAAGTGGTTGATCCGATCCCATCTTTGGTCGATCCCACTCTCTCGTTAGAGAGTGCAACCCAAGTGGTCAATCCATTTCCACATGTCGACCCCATTCTCCCCTTGGGGAATGAAACCCAAGTGGTCGATTTGATGTCATTATCAATCGATCCTAATCTCCCGCTAGAGAGTAAACCCAATATTTCCCATGTTTTTCTCATTGATACATAATCTACCATGCTAGGGGGGATTCCTCCTTCTCCTATGAAAACCCCTCCAAGTAATGAGGCCATCTTTTTTTATTGGGGTGCGATAATTGGACCTTGTCTTCCCTCTCACATTCCTTTCAAGATTACTGTGCAGGTTTGTGGTCGAGATGTTCCTCATGCGCTGATAGATGAAGGTTCATCCATTAGTAATTTTTCCTCTATTTCTTGGAAAGATTTGGGTTATCCTTAGCTTGTATCAGTTACCCAGACTCTATTCACTTTTAATAGAAGAACCAGTCACCCTTTAGGGATCCTTCCTCAGTTTCCTATAACTTTGGGAGGGAAAACAATCTTTATTGATGTTATGGTAGTCCAGGACCCCTTGGATTTTAATTTACTCCTTGGGTGAGATTATGTCGATGCCATGAAATCTATTGTGTCCACTCTCTTTTGTGTGATATATTTCCCTCACGATGGAAGAATGGTAGCTATTGATCAAATTTCATTCGTTGGCTCTGACTTGACCATCAACCCAATGACCTCCCTAAATGGGTCTTATATGCAGTCGGTATCACCTCTATCACAGGTCAATTATGTGGAGTTGTTTCCTATGAATTCAACTTCTGATGACTTAGATCTGGTAATTGATATGGTGATCTCTTTGATAGGGATATTGGAGCTTGATTTCCTTACTCTTGTCACATCCCTTGATATGTTTTCCTTCTAGAGCATTCTTCTTCCATCAAGTGAGTATCTCTTGGAAGCCATGACCGGTCCCTTGACATGGTTTCCTTCCAGAGAGTTATCCTCTTGGAAGCCACAATCAAGAAGAATCACCAGAGGCTATGAGCATAGTTTCTCTTCTCTGTGGCAAGCTCATTAAAAAATGAAACAGAAGCTACGAGCATAGTTTTCCTCTCTGTGGCAAGCTCGTTAAAAAATGAAATAGAGGTCATGAGAATAGTTTCTCTTCTCTATGGAAAGCTCATTAAAAAATGAAATAGACGCTTTAAGCATAGTTTTCCTCTCTGTAGCAAGCTCGTTAAAAAATGAAATAGAAATCTGGGGGTTGAACCCGGAGCCTTGAGCATAGTTCTTTTCCTGTGTCAAGCTCGTTAAAAAATGAAACAGTCACCTCTCCTATCAGGTTGAATCTTTCATTAGATCTCGTAGATGTCAAGTTGAGTCTTTCATTAGGTCTTGTTTTTTAAGCTACATTTCATCCACCTGTATCCTTTTTCTCCATCTAGTACAGAAATTGGTGACAACCTCAAAGTCGGTGAATGCATTGAAGCTTGGGGGGCATGTCTCCATCCTTTGATGATCATTCTGGAGCTAAGCCACTAGATTTTCAAGCTAGGGGCATAACATGAATATTCTTAGTTTGTTCTCATGCTCAAAAAAACACAAGAAAGAATCAAGTAAAATTTTATTTTTTTTCCAGACTCACATGGATACATGAAAAAGGAACCCCCTAGAGTCGTTTTTAAGCTCTTTTCAGACTCTCTAAATGTGAAAAGATTGTTGAGTGATCTTGCTTCCTTTCCCACTCATTAAAAGATTTGAAGCGTATTTTGAGTGATAATTTATCTCTTTTTTGGCCTCTCAAGACTAACATTACGAAAAAGTACAACACTGGATTCGTCTCTAAGTTATTTTCCAGACTCTCTAAATATGAAAAACCATTGAGTTTAACTTCTCTGGACTCGTTAAACAATCATACATTGAAGGGCCCATACGAGACTGAACCTTTACTTCTTCTAGTTCATTAAATAAAGGAAGAGGGACTTACCAAAGGTGAGTTATATCGAGCATGTGTTACCCTCCTTGATCTTGTTAAATCAAAAGGAGGTACTCGTCTATCTGGATGGGGGAAAAATTGAAGGAAGGAAGCCAAGAAGTTTTTGGGAACATTACAAGTCACTCTTATGGTTGCCCTTGAACATGACACTTTGTCTTTGCATACATTTTAATACATTGAACTTCTACACTGAGCCAATCCTCTGAGTTTCTTTACTCCTTTGGGTCACCTGATGAAAGTCACAGTATCCATTGCATTATCATGTTTTGGTCCATGTCATGTTTCTGTTGTTGTGCCTTAGTGTTCAAGGGAAGTATCTACCTGAAGAGTCAACCATCACAAATTTTTGTTTCAATACCCATGTCAGTCCATTTTCTTTTGATCCACCAATTACATCTATGTGTTAGTTTCATGTCGTTGATGGGGGATACATCAAGGCCCTCCTTTGACGAGTCTATTCCCGTCGACTTCAACACATTATTCGACAACTAGACTTAGAAACCATTTAGTACCTTAGGACCTTCAGGCCTCAATGGCAGGCGTCCTCGCTTCTGACAGTGGGTTTACATCATTGAACCCTGATCGGATGATTCCATGGATGTTTGAATTCATCTCATCTATTCACATTTGTTGGAATGTAATAGGGTACCTTGGGTATCATGACATCAATGGTGATTTCCCTTGCACTTGTTAACGGTTTAAATCATTGACTGGTAATCAAGTGGTATTTGTCATGTTTGACATTAGGACATCTATTCACATGGTTAGATTCGTATTGCATCGAGATCAATAAGAAGACCCTGGGTTGATTAATCACTCTGATATGTACTTTTCCCAGGTTGCGATGGAGTTTCTCTTGAATATTGACACATATATTGTCACATAGATCCACTTTGTATTGGTCTGTGGCTATGTCTTTTCATCTCATAGATCCACTGTGTATTTTTAGTGGCTATGACTAGTTCATACCATGGTAGTATAGATCCACATTGTATGTTCAGTGGCTATACCCTTTTTTTCAATATAATTATGGATCCGTAGTGTATCTTATGGCGGCCATAAATTGAAAGTCTTTATCACCGAAGAATAGGTATGCCTACCTTGGGTTTGAAACAAGTCATAATTTTTGTTGATGGTTGTGTGCAGCTTCTACCAAGTTCTTCGCACTCATACCCTTGCTCGAAAATGTATACAAAGTACTTCAGTCATTAGTTTCCATCTTCTGACTTCACACTTTGGGGGAAAATATGTTACAAATCAAAATTAATCACTTCAATTATGATCCATTGTCGTCATTACTAGTGTCGCAAGTGTCACATTTTTGGTCGCAAGTGTCGCAAACATCATACTGTCATCTTCCCTATGTCATGTCTCTAGCGACATCATAAGGACACTTAAGACACCTTCAAAGACTACTTTTAGAAGGAGAAATCATCTGATGAGGGGTACAAAGTCTTTTTCCATTGAAAAAACCACTCAAAAATTATTTTTGAAGGGAAACGCTCCCTTACCCACTATCAGGGAGCGCCAAACGCTCCCTACCCCTCTTTGGGGGAGCATTGCAACACTCGGGACACCATTCTTGGGGAGCGTTGGGGTTTTTTTAAGTAATTTTGGGCAGTACTCCCCTACCCACTGTCAAGAAGTGCTAGCACTCTGTACCCTCCTTTGGGGGAGTGTTGCAATGCTCTGTGCACCCTTTTGGGGGAGCGATGGCCTATTTGAGAAAAAATTGGGTTGTTGAGGAAAATCAGGAAAAAATCCCCTTCATCTTGGAAATCAGTTCAATTCGAATTTGAGGTCAAGGCTAGATTTAGGGAGGATCCACAACTGAAGGAGAAATATCCTCAACCTATCCCAAGAATATCTAAGGTGGTTGGGCCTCTCCAAGCTTATATAAGGAGGACTTCTCATGGTGAAATTTAGATAGAGACATTGAATGCATCAAACTTATGATCTCATAAGGGAGATTTATCATTGAAGCATCATCATTTTGTGTGGATTATTTGAGCAAAGGGTCGGACAAGGAGAGATGGGAGAGGTTGTTTCACCTTCATCAAAGGCTTGTAAGTATTATCTATTGTTCTCATTAATATACATATGTGCTTGGCATGTTTCTTTCAAGGTTGTGTTTGTTCTACATGAACTTGTCTCTATTAGATAGATCTGGTTTCAATCTAATCTTAGTAGAATAAGAAGTTTGTTTTGTATTTGATTGTTTTGTAGGACTTACCAAGGAGCTTGGGGATCAAAGCTCAACTCAGACTGTGTGAGGACAAACATCATTTAAAAGGTACTTCTTTCTTCCTCTTCTCTATACTTTAGTTTAACTAGATTTAAAAGGATTTCAGTGACCAATGTTAGCACTCTTTATGTCTTGGTATTAGGAGTCTAGAGCCCAAGAGGGGATCCACTTGTCCAAAGGGGGATTCTCATGTAACATGAATCTTTCATAGAAATTCATGTTCCATGACAAGCCAAAGTACATTGAGATGAAGCATTGTATTCTCCATGATAAAGTCCAAAAGAGAGAAGTGGTTCTCTAGTATATCTCCACAGATGAGAAGATAACAAATATTTTGGTAAAGCCTCTGTCCAAGATGAAAAGTTTGCATACTTAAGAGACTAGTTGGGGCTCGTGGAGATGACTTCCTTATTGGAAAAGGAAGTGATTAATCCCAAGTTAGGAGGGAGAACTGATATGTTACTGATTTATGTATAGTTATTTTCCAGTTTGAAAAATGGTCTAGGATGGGAATTTCCTTTCAAGTTCAGAAAGTGGTTTGAGATTTCTGACAGACGGGCATTTTCCAGTTCAAAAAATGGTCTAGATCGGATAGTCATTTTTATAATGAAAATGGTATGATATATTATTGATTTATCATAGACAGTGATTCCCCCTGTTCCCAATGTGTGGAAATGGACTAGTAAAATCATTCTTCTTGGAAGTCACTCTGATTAGTGGTCAAGTAAAATGGTCTTCCTTATAGGGAAGTCATTCTTTCGAAGTTCACAGTTGCGAGAAGTTTCAAAGAATGGTATGTTTTGTAGGTTGGTGTAGGACATTCCTATTAATAGGAAATGGTCTAGACAATCATTACCTAGGGAAGAATCATTCTCTCCAGGTTGCACTATTATTAGTGTCGGAGGAATGGCCTGGTTAGGTGAATGGTCCAGGTTCAACAATCATGGATAGACATTCCTTAGGGCAGACTCATTCTCTCCAGGTTTCTTTATGATTAGTGCTAGAGGAATGTCCCAGTTAGGTGAATGGTCCAGGATCAAAAATCAAGGACAATTATTCTTCTATGCTTGGGAATAATATTCTAGATAGCTCATGGCTAATGTTTCACTTTCTAAGGGCATATTCTCTTCCATATCTCACATATGTGAGTGGAAGAATGGCCTAGATGAATTAGTTTATATAATGATATTGTTATGCAGGTTTATATTAGATGATATGTTTGTTGTGGAGACAATATTTCTTTGGAAAATAGTTGTATTCTACTATTGTGGATGTGTTCCACTGGTTGTAACTATGTGTCACTGGTAAGTAGCTATGTGTTACTAGGTGTGGTTATGTACCACTAGATATTAGTTATGTATGACTATGGATAGACACATGTGTGTTCTATTGAATGGAATTGTTCTGATTACCATGGAGACTATCACTAATGTTGGAGATGATTTCTAACTAGATGTTGATGGACATAAATTCTCCCTATGGAAAATGATCCAGGATAGTCACTCTTCTAGGACATATGTCTAGATTAGAAGAATAGTCCTTGTATCCCATGGCATGGCTTCTAGCATATGTTGGAACAATTATTCTTCTAGGACATATGTCTGAATTAGAAGAATGGTTCTTGTATCACTCTATGGAGTGAGTGACTTATTCAACATCATTCCTAATTATCCATATGGAGTATGGCTTCGAGATATGATGCAGTTGATGCTATCAAATGATATTGATAGTGATGATGGTGCTCGTGATTTTATCATGAGATAGCTTGTGTGGCTATGATGATGCTACCGATTGAATGGTATGTTTGTTCTCAAGACCATTTCCTTTCATACCTGCCAGCTAGGAGGGAGTTTTGATATTATGGTAGATTCGGGAGGTATTAACCTCCATGTGTAACCTTGATGAGACTATAATATTTTGAGAAGCAAGAGAAACCCTAAAACATTGGATAATAACCCTAGGAGACAAGTCGTCTCAAGAGAATATTTATTATTGGGTTATTAGCCTCCAGAATTAGCAGTCAACCAAGTTAGGTCACTTGAAGGATTATAAATAAGAGTGCACTAGAGCTCATTTGTCACCCTCACTCTCACAACTACATAATACCAATGGTGCACAAGTATGGAGAGGAGCTACAGTTGCAGCTACTGCAACTGACATTTCAGTTTTGGCTTGGAATTTCTCTTTGGTTATGGTTGGGACTTTCTTCCTAGCACGCTAGCTCTAGAGAGAGGTACACTACCTTGGTTGGCTATTGATTCTAGGGTTTGCTTCTAGAATTATTCTCTCTATCAAGTTTAAGGTGCTTAGGGGTGGCCTTTGTGCCTATTGTTGGGTGACAATATTTCTATATTGTTTATGGTGAAATGAGAACACCTATTTTTTTAATAGGATATTGGCTTAATGCATTATTTCTTGGGGTTAGAGATATGAAAGGTATCGTGTGATATATTCGTTAGTCAAGGGAAGTATGCCATAGAGATATTGAGGATATTTACGATGGAGGATTGTAGACCGATGGATACACCTATGGATACAAATATGAATAAGGTGATCAATTTTGATTTAGAGTTGGTGGATCTTATGATATACATGCAACTTATAGTGTCCTTGATGTATTTGGTCAACACCTGGATGAATATTTATTTTATATGAACACCTTGATTCAATTCATGGTGGAGACGAGGCAAGTGCATTGGATAATAGTGAAACATGCTCTTAGTTACTTAAGAGGTACAATGGAGTATGGATTGAGGTATCTTGGAGGATATGGAGTGGATTTTCAAGGATATACAGACTCAAATTGGGAAGGGAGCGCAATAGACAAATATAGAACCTCAGGGTGTTGATTCAAATTGGGATTAGCAATGATTACTTTGTTCTGTAGGAAGCATACTTTTGTATCGCTTAGTTCAGTAGAGGTAGAGTATATGGAAATTAGTATGGCTAGTTGTGAAGCAATTTGGCCTCAACAATTGCTTACAAATTTATTTCATTAGGAGTTGAAGCCTATTATGATATATTGTGATAATCAAAGTTGTATAAAACTCTTGGAGAATCTAGTATTCCATGACAGGTCCAAGCATATTGAGATCATATACCACTTCATTCAGGATAACATTGAGAAGAGAGCATGCTACACACCTATTTGTCACACTTACGTTAGGGAGTGTTTTTCATGATCCCTAGACATGTTGGGGGAGAAATTTATCATATGAAGGTCAAAATACTATGTGCACATGTATTATTCATTTTTATTGAAAAAAGGAAACCAGTTTAGTGTGAGAATCCACCTCACATCTATTTTCCTAATCTCAAGGATAAGTTGAGAGTCTCATGGATTGTTGAGAGATTTTCTCAAACCAATATTCTAGTTCGATAGATCTTAAGAGGTATTTCCTCCCTAAAATCCTTGGAGATCTCAATTTAGTGGATTTGGTGAGTGATATTCTCCATGGTGGTTAATCCTCCAACTCCTATATAATCAGGGCATTCTAAGGTGAAAAGGGGGAACTTGGGACTATCAAACCTTTGATCTTGTGAGGAATTAGTTCATAGCATCATATCTATAGTCTTGTGGAATGAAAGGGATAGAAAAAGGAGATCTTGGAGGAATTGTTGGAACATCGTCATTGAGGTTGTAAATATTCTTTTTCTTTCCACTTTTAATATATGGTTTGGTCTATTTATCTTAATGTCTATATTGTTCATTTCATGAATGTTTATCTTTGTCTTATTTAAGTCCAACATTGATAAATCTAATTTAGTCTAATGATATATAGTAGCACAAGAGGATTGTCTCATCTCTTGCAGGAGGGCTACTTCTATACTTGAATCTTGGAGATCAAGTTCAACAGTTGGAGTAGTGAGGACAACCTACACAAAACAGGTAAGCCATCTATATTTTCCTCTTTCTCTCTCTCTTTTGATTTCATTAATGAACATATAAATTAGTCTTAAGGGGAAGTTAGTGTCCATTTTTATTCCTTATATCTTGGATCAAAGGAAACCCAATCCAAGGGGGATTTCACCTGTCCACAGGGGGAATTCACCACAAAAGAACATTGGTGACTCCATTAGGGACAACTGTTCCTAGTTTTTTATCCCTTTGATTTTGTTTGTTGGTTGACTGGTTTTGGTTGAATGATTTTGATTTGAACTCTTCTCTCCCATCATCATTGTTGGGAAGTATCATGAGCTAATAATTTGATTCTCTTTAAATCTGGGAAAAAAAATAAATTTCCATCGACTACAGGACATCATTGCTCCCCCAAAAGGACCTACAGGGTGATAATACCTTGTTCATTGCCTCTCCATAGTGCTTTAGGCGGCGATAGTTTTCCTATCTGGATGGTAACGTGAGCGATAATTTCTATTTTGAGTGAATTTGAAGCCTTTTTTGCCTTTTTTTAATCAGTGTTTTACCTCATATCATTGCATTAGATTCATATGAACTTGATTTTGTCTTTGCTTGATTGAATTTAATTATTTTTCACCTTTTCTTGCCTCTTTTGAGTTTGCAAATCTGTTAAATTGTGAAATGTGCATGGATTCCTTGGGATAACCTAATCTTTTGGTCAAATTTTGTCTTACCCATAGTTTGATCCTCATCACGAAGGTTTTTGAACTTGTTTTATTTTTATTTAAATACTTTATAAATGTTTCACTTTATTGATTTTGAAGTCCTCCTTATTGATTTGGGATTGCAATTGTTTCTTTGAGCATTGTTTTTTATCTTTTTATGGTCTTCTTTGGAAATATTTTGATCCTTTGAGTGTTTGAATATCTATGGTCTTATTGCAACATGGCATTAATCCTTGATTATTTCCACTCAATTTCTGAGGCTACGAGAAGTGTTATTCTCTACTTTCCATCTGTGCATTCTTGTTTGAACTTGTGTTAGAAGCATTCTAACATTTCGATTCTTTCCGTTCTTGTTTTAGTGCATGTTTGTTTGTATTTTTTTCTTCATAATTTTTTTCCTCAACATTAAAAACTTTCATTGAAAGTAAGGAAGAAGAAAACATTGCATTTGAAATCATTTCATTGAATTTAAAAAAAAAACAATAATTCTTTCATTCTAGTTAGTGGGTGGAACATTTTTGAGCTTGCATTCTAAAGAAAAGTAAATTACATTTTAATCGTGTATCTTATAGTTTCTTTGACTCATATACCAAACACCTTTTGCATTCAAAGAGTAGTTCATGTTTCTTTCATTGAATGTTACACTGGTTTCTTTGCTTGAAACCTCTTGCTCCTCTCTGTAGATAGGCTTCATCCAAACTAAAGATTGCATTCCATTCATTTTTTCTTTTGAAGTCTTCTTGGAGTCAGAGTAATAAAACCATATATTTTCACTTTGATTTACCCTTTTGAGTAACAACAACCATAAAAGAAACAAGTACATAATCTAAAATCAATTAGACTTTTTTATTTTATAGAAAACCAACATGTCTAGGATTTTAGGGTCTTGGTTGTAGTGTGGAGAGTAAATTCTCCAAGGCCGCTGAAATAAGACTGTAGAACACTAAAGAGTGACAAAATACAACTTCCATATAGGCATAGCGGGGAACTAATTCTAAAATAAGGGATAAACACGAGGTCACGTGTGGAAGAGAAGCATATATTATCCCTCCAAAGTTTGACCAATTGTAGTGGAAAGAGTGTATATTGGGGGTTTGTCTTGAGTGTTACCAGTTCATTTGGTCTCGATGCTTTGTGAATCTCAAATCCATTTGAGGTCTTCAGAAGTATTATCGGTCCACTTTTATTTGTTCCTCTTGAAGATCTTCAGACTCTGTTATCCTTCCCATATGTTCGATCATTACTTTCAACTGTACCCCCAGGGAGGTTGAATGTGAGTTGGTAACCCTAGTATTTTTTCGTAGGTATATATAGAGGTGACTATGGGGGTTTCCCATGGTACCTGAGGCAGCTGTCATATCACACTTTCAATACCCTTGGAGGGTGACCTTGCAAAGCAAGGGTTTCTTGCACCAAGAAGGACTATTATGTGGAGGTCGGGGTAATTGTTTCTCATATCTTCGTTAACGGCCTCATATCCTATCTCTGGAAGATCCTTACCTCCTTTTCTCCCTGTTACAATGGATTTTTTTTATTTCTCTTATATTATAGAGACTTTGGTAGTGTGTTCTCTTTGATTTGGCACCCTTAGGTTGAGTCTATGTCTATGGAAACATTTCTTGGGACTACCAACCAAGGAACCCCTTTTCATGGGCAACCGTTTCCTTATTTTGGAAAAATAAGTCCTGTAATATCCCTCGGCTAAACCCAAATGCAAATGTAATCCAAGGATATTTAAGCTAGTGAGTTGTTTAGACATCATTTTTGTAATACACCTTTCATGGCATGGTGTGTGCATATACTGCATAGTAAAGTGATGTAGTGTGCACATTTCTAGATACCGCACGCAATAACTAAAGAGCGCACAACCTTGAGGTCAGTGGATACCGCGCACAATAACTAAAGTGCATGCAATATTGAGGTCAATGAAACTTTATGTATATGATATGAATTATAGGCTAGTGAGTCAATATTATAAGCCAGAATGCTTATGTTTTGGTATTAGGTCAAAATGCCTAGATGTCAAGGACCAATGCGCCTACTTTGTACATGACTCATAATTAATATAAATACATCGCTCCATGCAGATTTACCACGATAAAAGAGATGGGGGACTGAACTTCACCAGTTAGGGAAAGTGAGGGCCAAAAGTCAAGAAAATATTATATTAATATTTCCTAAAACATAAAGTATGGATAATTATTTTATCCTAAGTTCTAAAGTTGGGGAAAAGTGGACAAAAGTAACTTCTGATATGACAAGTGTCAAGTTCGGGACATGCATTCGTATCTTGGGGGAACTTATCTCATTTGGGGACTTCTCATGGATACCTTACTAGCAGCCCGATGACCATTATTCGCACAATGACTTCCACGAAGAGTTCACAGTGATTCTCCTCCACATTCAGTTGTCCACTCAATGATTCCATGACCATTTCACTCATACATTCTGTTATCTTTGAGACAACCATTTCACCATTCTGAAGCCTATTTTCGTACAATTTTTTGTTGGTGTACTTGGTTAGCTTGGAGTAGGATTGAAGAAGCGGGTTGTCAGGCCCATGAGCAATTATATGAGACTTCCAGTCCGACCTATTGCTGAAGCATTGGAAGGGAAGTGGGGAAGTCAAGGGACTGTTGAGCAGAGAAGGGGCATACTTCCTTGGTTGGGACAGACATGTGGGGAATGAGAGGTTGTAGGCTGTTATTTGAGTGAGCACCTGAGATGGAGTCTTTCCTGCTGTCCATGACTCTTAGCCTAGATAGGAACCCTTTACCTTGGGTGGAGTTCAGTCCCAACTTGGGGGTGACTCACTGTTGAGAGTGATGAACAGTGTAGTCTATGGTTGGGAGGTCCGTGGATGGTCTGTACGCAGTTGGTGACAATATTTCCAAGATAAGTACCAATTGTATGATAAAAATGATATGTTTCTTGTTATTTACATGCCTATGTTACAGTTTATAATATATGTGATTATAATTGCCTGTATGTTTATGGGTAATTCTCTGTAAATGTTGCATATCTATAGTTATTGTTATTTCAGCATAAAAGTCGTATGTTATAGAAATTAATTGTTTGTTTATGTTTAGATGTAAATCTTTTGTGAGTGTGTTGAATGTATATGTCTTAGTTGCATGCAGTTTAAAGAGTAAATTTATGTGGCATTTCTCAGTTGACTACTGGGTATGCTACTGTATGTTCCACAGTATGGGAATGAAAGTGTTCCGTAGAGTAGCAAGGCCTAGCCTAAAGGATGGGAATGTTACTGACTGGTGTTAGAGCATGAGTGGTAGCTCTAGAGTGGTGTACCCTGGCCTAAGGTTGGTCGAGGGAACATTATAGAATGTTATTAGAGCATGAGTGGTTTCTCTAGAGTGGTGTACCTCAGCCTTAGGTTGGCCAGGGGAACGTTACATAATGGTATGAGAGCTTTAGTTCAACAGTGAGCTTGGATGGGAAAGAGGGGATCAGTTGAAGCGAATATTCACAAAAGAGTAACTTCGAAGTGACCAGAATTGGATTCATGGAGTGTCCATAAAAAAATGTTGGCGTGCTGGCATGCATGGTAAATTTTGGCACCGCACAGGAAAAAGATGGCATGCCAGTGTGCGCAATAAATTGTGGCACCATGTGGAAGATCATTACCTGTGGATGCACACACTGAATTTAGCCTTGTGCAGTGAGGACACACATAGTAATGTGCACATGGGGTGCGCAAGTATTCCTTAACACAGAGGAGTTTTGTTAGTATGTGCATAAGTATGGGTATAAGTTCTTTCGCGACGATGTATTAAGTAGTGTGCGTAGACAATTGGGTGGGATGGAATATGTTGAACTTGACATGGTGCATGCATAGGATGAAATTTTATGTGGAATATCAATGCACAGTATCAAATTTGTGTGTAGTGGGTATTGGCGCACAATGCCAGAGTAGTGTGCATAAGTAGTCAGTACGACGAAGAAGAAATGCACAGTAAATTTAGGTGTGCGGAAAAGCGTTTTACCTTGTAATATTGCTATGCACGATAAATATAAATGAATAGGTCAAATTTAATGTGCGCAAAGTCGCTTGGAAGGTGATGAGTTTGAGTTTAAATTGCATAATAATAAAAGAAAAAGAAACACATAACCGCATCAAAGCATTAATTAAAAAGAATTCCGAGTTTTGATTTCCTCCAATTTAGACAGATGAAAATAAAAATATAAGATTACAAGAAAAACTTATTATAAAAGAAAACAAGATTCATAACATCACCAAAATAGAAATTGTAATAAAACAATCTAAAATTCGTTTCTATATTTTTATAATCGTAATAATTACAAAACTACGAAAGGGTGATGACAATAGTTACCCTGTTGAAAAAAGGGTTGTTTGAAGAACAAGCCTATCATCTCTTGTACTCTTTACCTCCACTACTGGTTGTTCAAAATTCACTGAGACATGCTTATCTTAGTTGAAGGCTTACTTCAACTTAGTGATGTCCACCTTTAAGGAAGAATCTAACCATATCGGTTGATTCTCTCCAACACTTTCGGCCACTTCAGTCGTAGATTCCTCCTTCTTCTACCGCTTACTCCTTTTCTTCTTAGCGGTTGGCCTACTGACGACTAAATACTTTATAGTGGTATTAAACCTAGCTTCTAATAATGAGTCTATAGCCAGATCTGTGTTAAACTTAATTGCTAGAATATGTGCAAGGACCCTTTCCTCCTTATTCACAGGAAAGCCTAGCATGTTTCTCGAATAACCAGTCTCACTTGATTTATCCTTGTCCATGTATCTCAGTTTGTGGATACCGAAAGGTGTTTTTACAGAGATCAGAAAGTCGAGCAGTTGGGGATTACTTTGGTTATGAATGTGCAGATATCTTCATACTTAGGGAGTGGTAATTATAGAACTCCATTTATGAAGCGCAGACAGATTATGTACAAGAGCATTGGGTTGCCATGCTTGGCCAATCCATTTCGAATGATTATCTTTTGAGTTTGTTACATGGAGGCGTTCAACTGACATCACATGGTTGCGAAGTACTGACCGAGTGAAGCAGGCTAAGATGACTAGCGATCACCATCTCCATGAGTGGTGGATTTGACATGTTGAGACATGTGATACCACGTCTTGGCAAAAGTGGTTTCGACAAACCACCTTCTTTCACAAGTGTATCTCGGAAGGTACTTCACGTTTTTGTTTTTGAGACTTGGGTGTTATCTATAATTGTCGTGGTGATAACACTTGGAAACCGAGAGTGATAATTTTGATGTGTATGTTGAATCGAAATGGTGCATATTCTCATGAATTGTTGAATTGTTAGCCTGATTAGTTTTGATGGTTGCACGTTTTGCAGAATTAACAACAACTTGATCAGGTCAGACCAGTGCAGAGTCTATAGTTATGGAATAGGCACAAGGGAATTACAGTCATCCAGAGAAGAAAAGAGGGGTGGATGTCCATTTGGGCATGGAAGGAACGAACTCCAACGGACATGGAGAAGAAAGGAATGAAGATATGAATATGGCTGAGACCATTAAGAATTTGAAGAAGGATGTCCAAAGCCATAAGGTTGATAATGAAAGGCTTATGAAATCCAAAGAGAAATAGGATTACTTCAACATGAAGCTATTGGAGGGTTTGAAAATAATAGAACATAAATTGGTTAAGGAGAGTGACTCAAGTAAATCTGAGAGTCACAGATCTTCAAAGGAGAAAGGAAAAGTAAAAAGTGCTAGTAGACATCACCATCATTCCCGAAGGCATTCCAATAAGAGAGTAGGAAACAACTCAAGTCTATCCCTTGTTAGAAGGTATAAGAGATCTGGGGTGGATGAGCTGCGAGGAGAAATGAAAAAAATCAAACCTCCTACATTTGATGGTGAGCACAAGAAGGATGAAGATGCAGAAACATGGTTGCTAGGCATGAGGAAGTATTTTCAATAGAATAATTATTCTTCTCATGTAGAAGGTAGAATCGCTATATATCAACTCAAAGGAAAGGCCTCCATGTGGTGGGATCAACTTGTGCAGGTACAACACATCGTAGAGAAAAGTGTTACTTGGAGGGAATTCAAGAAGTATTTTGAGAAGAAGTACTTGACTAAGATATACGATGACAAGAAAATGAAAGAGTTATTTGAACTCAAGATTGGAAGTATGACCATAGATGAATATGAGAGAAGGTTTATGGAACTGTTGAAGTATGTCTCTTTCATCAAGGATGAGACAGTCAAAATTTAAAGGTATTTAAGTGGATTTCCAACATTCGTCAATGAAAAAAATATAGTATGATGATCCCAAGACATTAGAAGAGACCATAAGGATAGATAAATGCCTATATGATCAGTAAAAAGTAAGTCCATGTTTCCAAAGGGATTGGAAAGACAATAAGAAATTCAAGGTGGATCAAAGGAAGAAGGGGGCTAAGCCACCATTCTTCAGAAATAATCCACAAGGATAGAAAACACCTAAAGAACCTAGAGAGATTGACACAGGGAGTCAAGGGACAAGACAACCACCTATGCAATGTTGGGGTTGTAAAGGGGACCATAGGTTCAGAGATTGTCCTCATAGAGGTGAAAAAGGTAGGGTTGTTCACAATGTACAATGAGTTGAAATAGTAGAGGACATGGGTAGATATGTACCAAGGATTTATGTAGCCCTAAACAACAAGAAAGTAGAGTATCAGTCCCACATGATTGAAGTGGAAGGTATGATCAACAACCAAACCCTTGTTATTTTAATTGATTTAGGAGCTAGTCATAGTTATGTAGACCCTAAGATGGTGGAAAGTTTGAAATTTCCAAGAAGCAAGAATGGGAAATTTTGGTTGGTGCAACTGGATACAAAATCTAGAAAAAAAGTTAATGAGATGGTTAAGTCATGCCTCATAGACATGAATGGACTGAACACCAAGGCACATTTGAACATCTTGCCTTTAGGTTCCTATGACTATCTAATTGGGATGGATTGGTTGGACCAACACCACACTCTCTTAGATTTTCACAAAAAAGAATTTACTTGCCTGAATGAGGAAGGGAAGCTAAGGAAGGTATAGGGAATTCCCAGGGAAGTAACCATTAGAGAAATTTCAGCATTGCAGCTAAAGAAATGTTACAGGAAAGGATGTCAAATATTTGCGGCTCATTTGGAAGAGACACCTAAATACAAGGTGCCAAATTTGAAAGATTATGAAGTCCTAGAAGATTTTGAGGATGTGTTCAAAGAAGTACCCAGACTACCCCCAAGGAAAGACATTGATTTCTCTATAAATTTGATGCTGGAGCAGTGCCAGTGTCAAAAACTCTTTACAAAATGAGTACACCAGAATTGAAGGATTTGCAAATGCAGCTTGAAGAACTTCTGAAAAATGGGTATATACACCCAAGTGTATCACCTTAGGGTGCCCCAGTCTTGTTTGTGAAAAAGAATTAAAGAAGAAGATATTAGCAAGATCGCCTTCAGGACAAGGTATGGTCATTATGAGTTCATAGTGGTACCATTTGGGTTGTCAAATGCACCAGTTGTTTTCATGTGCTTAATGAATGGTGTTTTCCAAGAGTATTTGGACAAGTTTGTCATTGTATTTTTGGATGATATTCTTATATATTCCAATTCAGAGGAACACCATGAACATCATTTAAGGATGGTGTTGTGTGTATTAAGGGAATATTAGTTATATGCCAAATTGAGCAAGTGCTCATTTTATCAAAAATGGATTCATTATTTGGGGCATATCATTTCAAATGATGGGATAGCAGTGGATCTTGAGAAGATAGAGGCCATTAGAGAATGGCCAGCACCAAAGAATGTGACAGAGGTCAGATCATCCATGGGCCTTACAAGCTACTACAAGAGATTCATTGGAGGATTCTCAAAGATAGCATGCCCAATCACTTCCTTGCAAAGAAAGGGTATGAAGTTTCAGTGGACGTCAGACTGTGAAAGGAGTTTCCAACATTTGAAACAATTATTAACAAGAGATCCAATACTAAGGATTGCAGACCCAAATAAAGATTTCATTGTATGCACAAATGCATGTAATGAAGGACTTGGTGGAGTCATTAGTCAAAATGGATTTGTGATATGTTACAAATCAAGGAAGTTGAAGGAGCATGAAAGAAAATATGCCACTCACAATTTGGAGTTGGAAGACATAGTGCATGCCCTTAGGAAATGGAGACACTACATCATGGGGAAAAGGTTTGAGCTAAGAACAAACCACAATGGTTTGAAATATTTATTTGATCAGCCAAATCTAAATTCTAGGCAAAGAAGATGGTTAGAATTTCTAAGCGAATATGACTTTGATATAAAGCATATCAAAGGGGAAAAAAATAAAGTGGTTGATGCACTCAGCAGTAAGGTGCATGAGTTACATACTACATCCATTAGCATGTACCAAATTGATGTTAAAAGAAAAATTATTGAGGTTGTTAATGCAGATCTGCAGTATAGAGAATTGGTAGCAATGTTACAGCAGGGTAAGATACTTCAGAAGGTGGATGATTATAAGTTGGGGATAGATGGAATATTGTTGCACAAGAACAAGATTTTCGTTCAAAAATTCTAGAAATTGAAACATATGATTTTGCATGAAATGCATAACGTTCCTTATGTAGGGCACCCTGGATATCAAAAAATTGTGGCAGCGATCAAGAGCCATTACTTTTGGCCAGGTATGAAGAAAGAGATTTCCGAGTACATTGCTAGATGTATAGAATGCCAGAAAGTGAAGGCTGAGAATAGACACCCAGCAGGGTTCCTGCAACCTTTAATCATTCTTGAATGGAAGTGGGAAGTGGTGACAATGGATTTTATTACAAGATTTCCTAGAATAGGCAAGATGCATGATTTGATCATGGTGGTAGTGGACAAGCTTATGAAAGCTGCCCATTTTATTCCACTAAAAACTACGCACAAGGCAACATAATTTGTTGATATTTCATGAAGGAAGTGGCATGATTGCACGAAATTCCTAAAACGATTGTGTCCGACAAAGACCCGAAATTCACCTTGAAATTCTAGAAAGGATTTTTCAAAGGATTCAAAATGAATATGAACTTTAGTACAACTTATCATCTTGAGTCTGATGGAAAGACAGAAAGAGTGAACAAGGTGATAGAAGATATACTGAGAATGTATGTGATGGAAAAACACACGAAATGGGAAGACTACCTACACTTGGTATAATTCGCGTACAAGAATGGGTATCAAGCATCATTGAAGATGAAACCATTTGAAGCACTTTATGGAAGAAAGTGCAATACTCCAGTGAGTTGGGATAATCCAACTGATAGGACAGTAGTTGAGATAGAGTTGCTCAAGGATATGGAGGACCAAATGAAAAAAATTAAGCAGAATTTAAAGGCACCCAAGACAGACAAAAAATTTATGCCGATAAGAATAGAACCCACAGAGAATTCAAAGTGGGTGATCATGTTTTCTTGAAATTGAAAGCTAACAAGAGTTCCCTAAAGCTGGGAAGTTGCACCAAGTTGGCAGCCAGATTTTGTGGACCATTTGAAATCCTAGAGAGAATTGGTCTAGTTGCTTATATGATTGCATTGTCTGCATCTATGTCTATTCATAATTTATTCCATGTATCATTTCTAAAGAAATACATACCTGATGCTAATCATGTTATTGATTGGAATGTTATTCAGGTGGAGCAAGAAGGCGCTTTCCAAGTGCATCCGGTGTGCATTTTGGACCGAAAAATCAAACAAATCTGGAATTGAGCCATAGGGCTTGTAAAGGTCCAATGAACCTGGTACGGACCTGAATATGCTACTTGGGAGCATGAGGATGCAATACAGGTGGAATACCCGCATCTTTTTGAAAATTTTGATGTATATGGGTACATGATGCACTGAGGACAATGCATAAATAAGGGGAGGGCATTGTAATATCCCTCGGCTGAACCCAAATGAAAATGTAATCCAGGCATATTTAAGCTAGTGAGTTGTTTATACATGATTTTTGTAATACACCTTTCATGGCATGGTGCGCGCATATACTGCACAGTAAAGTGATGTAGTGTGCAGATTTCTAGATACTGCACGCAGTAACTAAAGAGCGTGCAACCTTGAGGTCAGTGGATACTGTGCACAGTAACTAAAGTGCATGAAATATTGAGGTCAACAAACCTTTATGTATATGATATGCATTATAGGCTGGTGAGAAAGTATTATAAGCCATAATGCTTATGTTTTTGTATTATGCCGGAACACCTAGATGTCAAGGGCCAATGCACCTACTTTGTACATGACTCATAATTAATATAAATACAATGTTGCGTGAAAACTGACCATGATAAAATATATGGGGGAATGAAATTCACCAGTTAGGGAAAGGGAGGGCCAAAAGTCAAGGGAAATTATATTAATATTTCATAAAACATAAAGTATGGATAATTATTTTATCCTAAGTTCTAAAGTTGGGGACAAGTGGACAAAATTAACTTCTGATATGGAAAGTGTCAAGTTGGGGACATGAATTCATATCGTGGGGGAACTTATCTCATTTGGGGACGTCTCACAGATACCTTACCAGCAGCCCAATGACCATTATTCGCACAATGACTTCCACAAAGTGTTCACAGTGATTCTCCTCCACATTCAGTTATCCAATCAATGATTCCATGACCATTTCACTCATACATTATGTTATCCTTGAGACATCCATTTCACCATTCTGAAGCCAGTTTCCCCTTTTGGTTGGTGTACCTGGTTAGCTTGGAGCGGGATTGAAGAAGTGGGTTGTCATGCCCATGAGCAATTCTATAAGTGAGAGAATTGTTGGGGATTGATTCCTAAAGGTGATATAATGCAGCTACAATGCTCTGAGACTTCCAATCCGGCCTATTTTTAAAGCCCTGGAAGGGAAGTGGGGCAACCGAGGGACTGTTGAGCAGAGAAGAGGCACACTTCCTTGGGTGGGACAGGCATGTGGGGAATGAGAGGTTGTAGGTTGTTAGTTGAGTGATCACCTGAGACAAAGTCTTTCTTATTGTCCATGAGCCTTGGCCTGGATAGGAACCCTTTACCCTGGGTGGAGTTCAGTCCTAGCTCAGGGGTGACTCACTGTTGAGAGTGACGAATAGTGTATTCTATGGCTGGGAGGTTCATGGACGGTCTATACACAGTTGGTGACAATCTTTCCAAGATAAGTACCAGTTGTATGATAAAAATGATATGATGTTTGTTATTTACATGCCTATGTTACAATTTATAATATATGTGATTATAATTGCCTCTATCTTTACGGGTAATTCTCTGTAAATGTTGAATATCTGTAGTTACTGTTATTTCAGCACAAAAGTCCTATGTTACATAAAGTAATTGTTTGTTTATGTTTAGATGTAAAGCTTTCATGAGTGTGTTGTATGTATATGTCTTAGTTGCATGCAGTTTAAAGAGTAAATTTATGTGGCATTGCTCAGTTGACTACTGGGTATGCTACTATATGTTCTGAAGTATGGGAACGAAAGTGTTCGCTAGAGTAGCATGGCCCGACCTGAAGGCTGGGAATGTTACTGACTAGTGTTAGAGCATGAGTAGTTGTTGTTGATACTGAGAGGGGGTTGAATCACTATCAAGTACATTTTAAAACATTTTTCAACTTATACCTAAACCATTCAACTATATCCAATGAGAAATGAACAATAGTATAAGACTGACACCAATACACCACAATACACCATGTACAATATATGAGAAATAATCAATAGTTATTTTTCAAGGGAAGTAATAACTTCCAAAGGTAGCTACAGCTTCCAAATGTAAAGGGAGGGATAAACCTCCAAGAGGAAGATACAATCCTCAAATATCAAGAAAGAGTTGAACTCTCCATCCTTGCCCCTTCCTTCCACCCAAGAATATATGAGAGATAATAAAACTTTACATTAAATCATCACCATCAACCAATCATCACATAGAACCTTATAATGCTTCCTAATACTTCTTCAATTTCTGCAATTCTTCAATTCTTGGAGTACTTTGATCTTGTAGATAATATTACTCAATGTATTCTCTAAAACTCCTCCAATTTTCACTCCTTGAATTCTCCCCAAAAAGAGGTTATAGAAAGAATGGTAGACTTTATTCAATTCTGGTCTATTCAAAAGACCCAACTTGTATAGCATACCCCGCACTCAATATTTAACATATAATTTTGAAACATGCACACAAGAAACTACAATCCATAAGATTTTCAATGGAAGTGGTCCCACTTCATTTGGATTATGTATGAAGAAGTTATAATTGTTTTTCCCGGAACACTTGTTTATTGACTATCTTCAGAACTGGTCACAAACCCTATCTTCCACAGAGTGTATCTCCATAATTATAGCAAATCAAGAGCTGAAATTTTTACCAGAGGTACCTTTATATGTATTCTCAATACCATAGTGATTTCACCATATGAATCGTTCTAGAAAACAAGTTATAGAAAAAATGGTAAGATTACCTGAAAATAACATACCTTAGAACACATCACCAAAAGACTTCATCCTCCCTTGAAATACGACCTTCTTTTACTTCGTATTTCCTTTGAAATTTGACTTGTATCAAAATGAATGTATAATGATGTTTATTTATACCATTTATGTCACTTGATTTTAACATTAGAGCTGACCTGACAATTTCTTATTTTGTAATTCATTTCTTTAATTATCTTTAGGGCCTACATGTACTTCCTTCTTCAATTCACTTTGTCATCTTCAAAAAATCATTTCTCTTCAACCATGAGGATCCACGTGACGTGCCACATACCACCGGAAACAACATGATGTATACTATCTATTCATGGGTGTTGTATATGCATGTGCATTTTCCTTCATGTCCAAATACCTTTATCAATCTTGCGGTCCAAAACCCATGACTAGGGTTGACATCAATGACAACAACCAATCTTCCAACAATCTCCCCCTTTGTCATTGATGGAAACACTCATGCTCCCCCTATCATCATCATCCCAATTTCTCTCCCCCTTTGACATCAATGGAAAATTTTAGGGCTACTCCCCCTGAGTTTAATGGAAAATTGTAACTCTCTTCTTTGGGGCTGCTCCCCCTGAACATGTGGCACTCAATAATAGTTCATCCTTATTTTTGGTCTTTGGGACTTTTTCTTCCTTAGAATCCTTTTGTGTGGCTTCCGTCTTCTCTCTCTTCTTCATGACTAGGATGTATATGTTGTTCAGTCTTCTTGTTGCAGTTGCAACCAATCTTGCTGAGTTATTTTCTCTGATTTTACATTTTTGGCAATTAAACTTAAGAGTGTATCCTTGATCACACATTTTACTAACACTGAGTAGATTATGATTCAAGTCTTCAACCAATAGAAAATTCTTTTCTTTTACATTTTTTCTTCCAAGCTCTACTACACCATCTCCAAGTATTTTGGAAGATGAGTCATCTCCAAATGCAACATTGCCACCCTTTCTCTTCAAGTTGATGAATTTGTCTTGATCCCTGGTCATGTGTGAAGAACATCCACTGTCTATGTACCATTCATCTTCTTCTTTACATTCTTCAGCAGTTAATGCTA
>ML852932.1:15778-29988 GCA_009831015.1 Picea engelmannii | reverse complement strand
AGTGTCAGCCCAACTGTATTCCCTTCTAAATAGAATTTGTATCTTGCTAAACGCGCTTCTAAAAAATTATATATATATAAAATAATTTCTGGAAGATTTTTGGGCGTATTCTTGCTTATGGGAGCGCAGGGGTATTAATGGAAAATCCAGTCATTTAGATCATTGTCCCTGTTGATAGGTGATCATCCACACGGTTCTAATGTTCCACCACTACACAATGTGCCTTCCCAAAAAATTGCTCTGTTGTGATAACGACTAGCAGTGAAAACCTTTGATAACAGTGAACACTTGTTATAGTCAGGGTTTGTTTCCCTCCTTAAATTAAGTTGGGTTTACTAGAAAAAATCTGTGACCCTCTACCGCGGGCATCCAACATTCTCAAACTCAACCACATGTATCGCATGATTTCCTTCATCGCACTCAATCTCTTGCCCCTCTGGGCTTGTCAAATTCTCTCAATGATGGGTGGTTGAGCGAATCGTTGATTCCCTGATTTGTTGTTTATTACAACATAGTGTCTCTCTAAATCCCAATCCGGAGGCAACAATATATTAGGTTTAATGTCCATTATATCGCTTCCAGTAGTCGTTTAGCTACGATTAACACCGGGTTAATTTTAGACTCAGTGAAATTTTCTAGCAATGGTTTTAGTGTTTTTTTAGTAGAATCTATTAAATGATGTGGTGATCCTTAATTGTTCTAGCAATTGTTTAATGTATTGTCGATCTAATTTTTGTAATACTCTGGCAATTGTTTTTCTGTTCGATCACTTCCTTCTAAGTGAATCACAGATCGAATTGTTAAATGTTGTAGAAACCTTCAATTTATTTTATTGGATTGACCTTGTGAACTATAATTCGGTTTTATTAAATGTTGTGGAAAATCTCATTTCGGATCACCTTCAGTTGTTTTACTTCTGGTAAAGTGTAAATCAGATTTATGGTATTCATTAGTTTTTAATCTATGATGTTGATGGATTATGATTTATGTTGTTTTGATATCTATGTATTGACAGATGTTATTGACAAGTTTCCCCTGAGTGTGCAGCACACTTGACAGATTGAGGATGTCGATGGCATCACTGAACCTCCTTGGACTCTAGATTGAGTCAGGGAGTGGATTATATTGGTTTGAGTATTTCATTTATGCATATGTGACATATGATCAATTATATTATGATGTTTTTTATGGATCATTGACAATGTTTTGTTGATGGACGCAGGCTCACGATTGTTTACTAATCTGAATCACATAAGGAGTAAAGGGGGCATGCACAGAAACCAAATATTGAGAGAGAGGTGTGGCAGCATCCCAGACACAGCCTACTAACACTCCCACTCTGCCTCGAATTGTAGGTTAACGATTACCTAGTTCAAGAGATCCAAGATGTCGTGAGGGAAGACTGAGATAGTCACTCACGAATATTTCCAAGGTGTGTGCAATAAGACAGGGTCATTATTCCTTAGAAGCCCTTAGTCTCTCACAAGGTCACCCGAATGGAGTGCTGACTCTAGGGGTTGAACAACTACCAAAACTAGTCAAAGGCGAGTGGCACGTTTGGAGCATGGAGTGTGTCTTGAAGGGCACATCATGTAATTAAAAATTTGAATCAAAGGCGAGTGGCACCCTTGGAGCACGAAGTGCGTCTTGAAGGCCACGTCGTCGAATTAAAAAATGAGTTAATGAATATAGGTAGCCTAGAAAACTTTGAGAGAATGTTAAACCTTGTAAAATCTTGAGCAGTGTCGAATTAATTATTTTTAATTAAGCCTAAGTCTAAGTTAGTGAGAAGACTAGAAACTAATTTTATAAATTAAATAATGAGGAGATGAAATAAATCAATTTAAGAAGTCACGCATAAAAAATAATCTAGAGTCTAGTTAACAATAGTCTAACTAGGAGAAGATTCATATTTTAACTCAACTCCATTTCAGACTCGGTTTGCAATCCGGATGATCGAAGGTCTACTACATGTTATGCCTTTGGCATTGGATCCGAGATTGTTTCATGTTATGCCTTTGGCATTGGATCCGAGATTGTTTCATGGAGAGTAAGAAGCAGCCTATTGTATCTTTGTCATCCACTAAGGTGGAATATAAAGCATTGTGTGCAACAACTTGTGAAGTTGTTTGGTTGAGAAGACTACTTCAAGATGTTGGAGAAGAACAAAGGAAAGCTACAATAATCAAATGTGATAACCAAAGCTCAATCAAGTTGGAAAATAATCCAATTTATCATTCAAGGACAAAGCATGTTGATACTCACTTTCATTTTGTTCGAGAAAAGATGCACTCTAATGACATTGCTTTAATGTATTGTAATACTAGTGAAAATGATGTTGATATTGGAAGATCAAATTTGCACTATTTAGAGAGATGTTAGATGTGGATGTCAATCATTTCTCCATTAAAAGGGAGACTTAGGAATAATAGAGAATTAATTGTGGTGATTAGTTGACTTTAGCTCCAACATTTCAAACCATTTCCAACCTTTCTTCATCATATGTACATTATAATTCTCATTGATTAATTGAACGAAGATTGGCTTTGCTTCCCGGACCTTGAAGTGCTGTTGAAATTCACTGAACCTAGTGAATTAGGTTACGATTATTGAATTATTGTGAGAAAGAAGACACTGCATCATGCTGAATTATTGTGAGAAAGAAGACAGTGCATCATGCATCCGTATTTCTTCCTACTTTCTCAATTTTGCGGGCTTTTCTCTAATAGACTGGTCGACAGTGGAAAATTCATCTTCATCTTCCAGATTCATGAGGAAAACTATTATATTGTGGGGAAATCGAACCGGTACTATGCATCCTTCCTCACAGTGTATACTTTTGTGGACTTTTGCAGTGGAAAATGTCTCGACTTCATGTGAACTGTGAAGCATGTGCAGCAACATTGTCCACTAAACCGCAGCAACAAGTGAGAAAGTTCGGTAAAGTGACCTGAGACTTTAAGGACTTGTGAGCATATGAAGTTTATCTCCGGGCTGGCTGGCTCGTTGAATTTACATATTTTAGTTGACAAATATATAGAACGACATGGAAATTGGTCACATAGCGTTCCATCCTCATTTTCCTGTTTTTTCGTCTGCTAGCTGGACCGTGCAATGGTGGGCGCGGCCACACCTCAACCCGCGCAATGAGCGGGTCCTCGACGACACCATTTTGTCGGCTGGATATTTCTGATTATGTTAAAAATATCCAGCGATATGAATGCGAGGTGTACATTCTTCCAGTGATATGATAGCATTATGTTTCAGATATCACTTTCTGTACTGTTATGGTTTGACAGGATGTTTTAAATTATTAAATTATACTTTTATCTCTTTTTTTATTATTGAAGTTGGTCTTTTTCCATTTTGAGAGTGTGGTTATTAGTGATACTTAAAATATAAGCCTAAGACAATTAACATCAAAGAGAATATGCTTCTTAAGTTTGTTTTAAATTAGAGTTAAAATGATTTATAGTTTTAGATGCTAAGTTTTAGTTATATTATTGGAGAATAGATGAGGAAGTCATTATGTAGAATATGGATATCATTAACATTATTATCACATCTAGATTTAAGGAGAAATTATGGTACCGCAAATAAATAGAGAAAAAAAAAAGAAAATTAAGATAGCAAGTTATTAGGGGAGAGATAGAAAATCAAAAGTATCTTTATGTTTTAACTAACTTATAAAAGAAAATCAATATTATTAAAATACTAATGAACTTTTATGAGCTACATAATAAAAGCATTCTATTTTAATATGTCTTATGTATATCCATATTATATCTCAATTTCAAAATATTCTTAATAATACTAACCTTCTTGAAATGTTAACTCATCATAATTATGGAGATTTAGGAAAGTTTATCTTCAATATTTTCCAGCATAAAAATAAAATTATAAAGCATACATAACAATTTTTACCTTCCCTATATACACTTTTCCTATGAATGATGGTTTACATCAACTTTTTATCATGCATCTAATGCATGGGATAAACTCTTCCATAAGTGTGTTGTAAACTTTTATTCTTGATTTCAAATATGTCTTGTGTATGCCCACATTATATCTCAATTTAAAAATATTCTTAATAATACTAACCTTCTTGAAATATTAACTCATCAAAATTATGGAGATTTAAGAAAGCTTATCTTTAATATTTTCAAAATTCTAAGACATAAATAACAAATTTTGTTTTCACTATACACACTTTTTCTATGAATGATAGTTTATAATGATGTTTTATCGTGTACCTAATGCATGGCATAAACTCTTCTAGAAGTTTGATGTAAATAGTTCTAGATCAATAGCAGAATGAGTCATAATGTGCCCACTACTACCATTATAGATGTGATAAATGATCAAAAAGCATGTTGGATGATGATACTATGCTTTAACCTTTTAAAGGTTTAATCATCTAAAAATAGATCGCCAAAATTGTCTTTATGTTAAAAGTAAATCCTTCCCGCATTTTCCATGGCCTTCTAGTAACATAGATGACCTTCATAAAATGCATCATTCTCTCTTAAGATACAATTTTTTTATTTCTATGGAGTTGGGTACATGCATCTAACCTTCATGTGTAAGAGTCTCATTTTCTACCCTTCATACATATTGTTATTTCTCATTTTTTTTCTATAAATCTATATTGTTATTTCTCGTTTCTTTTCTATAAATCTTTTACCTAAGAGAAGATTTATATATCTCATAAGCCTTAATAATGTTTTTCACAACATTAATCCCAAAAATATTGATGGTAGCTAGATGTATTATTTTTTATGTGCATCTATAACCTTACTTCATTATTCTTTAATATATTTTACCTTGAAATCATACTAATGGATAACTCCAACCCCTTCTTTTTCCAGCAATCAAGTTTAATTGAGTAAATAGATATAGAATTTATCCTTCATATCATATAATTCATGAACCTACATTTATTAATAGTGATTGAAAATGTATATATAAGTATTTCTTTAATATCATAAAATTCATGAACCTATGTTTATTAATAGTGATTATATATATATATATATATATATATATATATATATATATATATATATATATATATATATATATATATAAGTATTTCTTGAATAGTTACCAAATGTTTTTTCTATTTTTTATTCTCCATGCATACTTATATCATAAAAATTCCCTAATAAACATATTATAAATGGACATATTTTTCTTCTTGATTGCTATATATTCATGGAGTTGGAAATAGTTTTTTGTTTCCAATATCCAAGCTTTGTCTCTTTATCTACTTTTCAATTTTCTATCAAAAATAAGTGACTTTATTTTTAAAATTATCCCTACAATCTATCTTTTGGCATTGGAATGTGATTTCCTTTAATATATATGTCTCATTCACCAACAAATCTTAGAAAACAAAGATGGTAAGTAAAATTACAAGAGGATTTCCTATTAAAATCCCCTTTCAGTATTAATCCCTCTTTCATCCCCTCAATGAGAACCAATACTATGTTACAACCATCTTTAAATCTGAGAATTAAAAAAAATAGTTAAATAATTTGATTCTTTTCATCTTAAACTTTGATAAGTCTTTTATTGAACTTTTTCATAATTTTTGGTGATTTTTCAAATATTTATGGGTTCCTCCTACCACTCAATCTTCCATATCAATGTATTTTGCATTCTCACTTATTCATTGTGTGCTTTCAGTATTAATCCCTCTTTCATCCCCTCAATGAAAATCAATACTATGTTATAACCATCTTTAAATCTGAGAATTAAAAAAAAAATAGTTAAATAATTTGATTCTTTTCATCTTAAACTTTGATAAGTCTTTTATTGAACTTTTTCATAGTTTTTGGTAATTTTCCAAATATTTATGGGTTCCTCTTACCACTCGATCTTCCATATCAATGTATTTTGCATTCTCACTTATTCATTGTGTGCATCTCTTTGTAATTTCAGTTATTCATTTTGTGCATCTCTTTGTAATTTCATGGCATCCTAGGATTCATCCAGGTTAGCAACTCAATCTTCAAATCCTAGTCTAAAAGGCTATATAATATGGCAATTATTTTAGAAAGTATTTCAACCAGAGATAACTATACAGTTGTCATTTTCTTTGAAAAAGATTTCCAACTATTATGAGTTTTCCAAAATTGACACTTGTTCTATTTGCTACTCTTTCATATTTCCCGAGTGGACAGTGTATTATTGGGAAATTGACAGTTACTATGCTATATATCTGCATCTTTTCACAATTTACAGTTTTGTGGATTCCCGTACTTGTACTGAAGTAGCGGACTGTTAAAAATGTGTGGACTTCATTTGAACTTTAAAGCTTTTTTATGAAATCTTTCATAATATTTTATGAATTGACAGTTTAGTGTTGGAAAAGGTGTTGGTTAAATGTTGTATTTTTTGAGTTTTTTTTGTCAGAATTTGGTGATGTAAATTTGGACAAAATCGCTATTTTATGTTGTTTAAATTGTATTTCTGAATGTATAAATGAATTCAGCATTCTAAAAAATCCTGAAACATTTGGATTATACAAACTTAACCACTCAAATCTACAGATCCAATCATTCATCATTAAATTTCAGGCAAAATCAAAAACAAAAAAAAATTCAAAAAACAACCAAAAAATAAAACGTTTAAACTACTGGGTTGAAGAATCTAATTGGTACTGTTAAATCAAATATATTTTAATGCAATTTACCATTAATTTATACATGTGATATTTGTTTCTTACAGGAATTGCCCACTTTTAATGATATTGTGTTGTTATTTATTTAACTATTGGCCACTTTTATCTCATAGCGTGGTTTTTTATTCAGTGAGGCTGAATTGAAATATTTTAGCCAGTGAGGACAGAGTCGTTTGTCTTTCAACGGATATTTTGATCCGAGATTTTTTTTTTTTTTTTCTTGTTTTACTTTTCTTAAAACTATAACCCCACGACAACGCCACCTTTTTTTGGCACGTTTCATCGTGTGTGATTGATTGTTGATGTCGATCGTGAGATCGCCATCTTCTTCGCCCAAGACGACAAATATATAAAGTTCAATCACAATCCCAAATATATAAAGTTCAATCACAATTACAAAAGGACCTGCAAATATTCAGACTCATTCATTAAACGCAATTGTAAATTACAACATGCTAGACAACAATAGAACAAGTACCGAAATAAAAGTTTAAATGGACTGTGATATACTTCATATAAAACATCAATGGAAAACTTATTTATAAAAATATATGAACATTTGGAATGAAAGCAACATAGGAATTCAAGGTTGTGTTATGAGATGAGAAGGGTAAGGGTTTAATTAAGGAAACAAGTCCATACCAATAATAATCTAGCTTTACAAGAATTGAGATTTGATATAAGATATAAATTTTTATTCAAAATTATTCTTCTTATCCTTTCACATTCATAATATGAGTTAAATATTTACATATCTAACTTAAATCAAGATGAAAATGATATATTGATAATAAAAGGGTAGAGGTAAAAACATGTAATAAAAAGAAGAGAACCTTGCAAAGGCACAAAATGATGAATATGTAGGTAATGTACAAGGGAATATAATATATGAAAATAGTTCCTAAGGCTTTTGTGCCACCTTTACAATCATAAAATATACTTGGCAAAGGTGACATACCCCTTTAACGAGTGTCCACATCATAACCCCTTATTATTCCTAAAAACCATTTCATATCCATTGTATATTAATAGACATTTCACCATTACATTGTGATGGCATGACAACTTTATATTCAATTTGATAAGAAAAATAACTTAAGTAACTAATTGTTCATTTGTGGGGAGTTGGACTTGTGCTTGTACTAGAAACTTTATGAACCACACCACTTATGGAAATGGAAAATATATGTCATGAGTGTTATTAATACAAATTTCACATTGTTTCACACCCAAGAAACATATCCATTTATGTACAATATTTATACATCAAGACATGTATAGTGCATGGGTTAAAATGGGGTATTACATTATCCTCTTTCTTGGAATAACAATAGACTTTGCAAGAACAAAATATAACCCAAAATTTATAATTCTCCATCATGGATGATGATGGCATCCTCCATATCCCAATGTTGCCTAATCTCGTGTGTAATGTTTTCATTGGAACTTGACTTATATGTTTGTTCAATTCTTGAGTTTGGCCACCTTCCTATTGGCGATGCATAAAGGATTGAGTTGAAACTCTCCATTTGGTTTCCTAAAAATTAAAGCCTAGTCAAATGTATGGTTAGGATCTTGTACACATTTATTAAGCAAGAATACATGAAAAACATTATGTTTTTCAATAGTAACAAGCAATGTATGTCTGTAAGAAACTAGTTTTATTCTATCTATGACTTCAAATGGCCTGCAATATGTGAATGTTGACTTGGTACAACTTTCCAACTTCATTGATTTTCTCCTATTCAAATTCATCCTTACGAACACATATGTCATCACCCACAGGTAACTCCCTATGATTTTTATTCATGCATGGATAAATCCTATTCCTATGGTGGGTTGCCTTCAAATTGCACTTGATTTTGGGAACTTGTTATTTCATTTATTTTGGCAATGATGACCCAAAGTGTGATCTTGCTTCCTATGTTGTCCCAAATTATTGAAGTGTTTCATTTTTCTCCATACAAAAGCCACAATTAATGGACTTATTTCGAGTGACGTCTAAATATTGGTATTATATGCAATCTCCACTAAATGCAAGCATTCTTCCCACTTTGAAATATTTTTCGTGATGTTTCCATGGAATACATCTGCATCATATCCTTAGTATTCTTATTCATTAAGTCCTTATCTACCCATATTCCTATGGATGATAGGTTGTACTAAACTTCAGTCAAGTCCCCAATGCTTGGAATAAAATAGCCCAAAAATTTGATTTGAATTGTATTTCTTGAACTAAAATGATCACCATAGGCACTCCTTGCTACCTAACTAATTCCTTCATAAATATCTTATCTTTTTTCATGACCTTATGAGTAGACCTAAGTGGGATGAAATGTGAAACTTTAGGATGTGCACAAATCATGCTATATGTTGGTGATATCCTTTAACATCTTAACATTCTAATCATTTTTAAAAACATCATTATTTTTCATTAATGACTAAAAGCATTGGCTTTCCACAATCATCATAGTCTTGTTGTAACCTATCACCATAGGTATCACCATAGTCTTGTTGTAACCTAGATAATCAACATAAGGTGAATCGTACATCTAATAGTCTTGTTGTAACCTATCACCATACCTATCACCATAGTCTTGTTGTAACCTAGATAATCGATATAAGGTGAAATGTACATATAATAGTCTTGTTGTAACCTAGATAATCTACATAAGATGAATTGCCCATCTAATATTTCTAGAGACAATTCCCTATCTCTGCGGAATTGGGCACATACATCTAACCTCCATGTGTAACAAGTCCCTCATCTACAATTGTGAGTGTGACGTCTCTTTTACTTTCTATAACTCCTTATTTATCATAAGATAAAATTGGTCTATATCAAGAGGCTCAAGTTCTTTTTTCTTGATATTATACTTGTAACTATTGATGGTATTTACCTATCTTTAACCATTAAGATTTTATACAATTTTATTTTCATTCCCATTATTTGAATTTATATTCATAAATCAATTCCAACTTCTTTAAATACAATAAATTTAATAATGAAATATAAATTATGTTAAAAGAAACATTTAATTAGATAAATTAATTTGAAATAAATTAATGAATATTTAGATCTAAAAGAGATAGTAAAGTAAAGTATTGAGACAATCTCATATATTTGTATGGACTTGATACCTAGAAAATGTTGTTGAAAATTATTTTCTAACTGATAATACTTATTATTTTAATTATAAAGAATTGGATGTAAAATGTTGTTGAAAATTATTTTCTAACTGATAATACTTATTATTTTAATTATAGAGAATTAAAAGCTATTATAGGTTCGGGATCTCTTATTCATTAAGATGAATGCATGTATGTTGTTGAATGTTATGTACTTCCACAATATATTTTTCTTAATTGTACAACAAATTTCTTTCAAATTAGATACCTCTTTTCTTTATCTCCTTAAAATCCATAATTAAACTTTACTATTTTATTCATTAATTACACTTTACTATTTTATTCATTGTGAAATACATAGCATTGGTTGTAAATCTGTTTTAAATTTTTAAGGGTAGTCTAGTTAATATCTTTAGAATAAACCCATGGCCTCATTATACATGTACCTATTATTGATATGAAAATAAAAATAATAAAGTTATTTTTAATTGAATGTGCTTGAATGTTGTAAAAGTGCATATTATATTTTTATTTTTTATAAATTGTAGAGACTATTTTTTTACAAAATACATACTTATTTTCCTCATACATTCAGGAAAAATATACTATGCAGATGTGTAAAATTCAACTATACCCATTCTTATTATTTTATTTTTATTATAATATGTTAAAGATGTATTTCAACTTTCTTTTTAGAAATTTAAAAAATGTCATTTAATTATAACTTACAGAATTATTATTATCTTCTCCCTAATAAATGTATATAAAGAAATTAATTTAAAATGTAAAAACCTATAATAACTTATGTTGTTGAAGACGTACAATTTGCATTGATTTATGTATTTGTATAATCTATTTCAATGCATTGGTTTAGGTATTTCATGCATTGATTCTTCTGTTTCTACAATCTATTTCAATGCATTGGTTTCAGTATTTTATATATTGATTTTATTGTATTACATAAATTTCAGTGTTTGCAAAGTTTATAATTTCAAATTAAGTTTATTCATAGTGATTATTTATTCTAGTTTAAGTAGTTCACTGACCTATTTAGGAAAAGAAGCTTATGAAACACTACTCAAATCCCCATAAATTTAAATTACATATCATAGAGTTATAGTAATTTAGTGGGTTCCAATACTAAAGATCAATTATGAATAAGTGAACTAATAAATTACTATTATGAATTGCAGTGAGGACTTCAACCTGAGAAGACCTTTAAATTTTGCACTCAAAAAAAATTGAGTTTCAATGAATTTGATCCTTATGATTATGACATGAATCTTTTATAAATTCATTTCAATATTTTAGTTATATAGATATACTGTTACAGTTTAATCATAAATAAAAATCAAATATATATGCAGTTAAAATATTTTATAATAATATTTAAAATCTGATTTGACATAGTATTCAATAGGATATCCACAACAATTTACAATAAATATTTTATAATAATATTTAAAATCTGATTTGACATGATATTCAATAAGATATCTATAACAATTTAGAATTTACTGTTCACGCCATTTTAAAATTATTTATAAGGCTTCTACCAAAACAATTTATTGCTTGCACCATTTTAAGAGTGCTTCTACCAAAACAATTTACTATTTAGACCATTTTAAAATTGCTTCTACCACAACAATTTACTGTTTACACCATTTTAAGATTATTTATAAGCCTTATACCATTAATTGGAAATGTATCTATACCAAGTTTTAAGCATTGTATCATTAATTAGAAATGTAAATATACAAACGTTTAGTAGAGGATGGTGGCTCAAAAATAATAGTTAATACCCTTTCTTTTGAAAATAGATAGCATGCTGCACCATGAATGAATTATTGTGAAGACATTTTCCCAAAGTGAGAAGAAAGGCTGAATAATTACGTTGAATACATTCTTTAAAAATGAAATGAAATTTGCATCACTGTCAAAAGTCACAAGTTTAGAGACAGTGCATCGAGCATCCATGTTTTTGCTTCCTTTGCCACCGTTTCTATTTTGCGTACTTGTTTGATGATAAAGTGGTTAACAGAAGAAAATTCGTGGACTTCATTGGTACTTTAAAGCATTCGAGTTGACCATGTAGTGCTGAGAAATGGAACTGCTCTGCATCTTTTCTCACAATCTATACTTTTGTGGATTCCCGTATTTATAAAAAAGTGGTCGACTGTAAAAAAAAATGTCTGCGCGTTAACAGAAACAAAATTGGCTAGGTTCAGATTTCTACTGATACGCAGCAGCCGCTGAGAAAGTCCCGTAGCTGTGGCCACATTTCCTACTTAAACGCATCAGGTGGTGAGAAAGCAGGGTAATATGCCCTGAGACTTTCAGGGCTTCTGAGCATATCAAGTTTCTCTACAGCTTCGGTTAGTTGGATTTACATATTTTGGCCAGTGAGGAAAGGGTCTTTTTCTATCAACTGGATGAACATTTCCAAAATCCAATTATTTCAATTCGTGCGCAATTTCTCTACTTTGTTCTTTTTCTTCAAATTTTGACCGTTGGATTCTTCTTTTTCATACCTTAGCAATCCCTGCGACGACACTCGAATCCCGCGATGAGCCGGTCGACGATACCATTGGGCCGGTTGGTAATAAAGATCAACTTAATTCATCGAATCAACGTTCAAGTTAATCAACTTAAGTCATAAAGATCATATGAAAAACAAAACTGTATTCTTTTTCAGGAGGTACACTTTCGTGGACTCCCGTACTTGCAATGAAGTAGTGGACAGTTAAAAATGTGTACACTTCATTTGAACTTCAAAACATTTTCATGAAATCTTTGAATAATATTTCTGAGTTGACAGTTATTTTGATGAAATCTTTGAATAATATTTCTGAGTTGACAGTTTATATTTATGTTTTAAAATTTTAAAACCACGTGAACGCCACATTATTTTGGGCACAATCCAGTGAGGGTGATTGATTGATCGCCATCTGCTCCACAAATCTACACATTATTTTGGGCACAATCCAGTGAGCGTGATTGATTGATAGCCATCTGCTCCACAAATCTACAGAATGAAATGGAAAAGGTTCATTCTCTCTTTTTCATCGCCATATGCTCTTAAACAATAATTATTAAAAAAAAATGAAAAGAGTTTTGAAATGTTAATGACTTAGCACAAAATCCATTTTACCATACATCTATGTGAACACCATATTTAATAAATATTGAGATCCATCAAAAGAAATAAGAATACATTTATGTTAACACCATATTTAATAAATATTGAGATCCATCAAAAGAAATAAGAAGGTAATTATCTATGAGTTTAAAATGGATTTATGTTGGTTTATTTTATTATAGAGGTTTATAATTATTCTTGTCCCTTTTTATTTTATTTTATTGATATCCATCAAAAGAAATAAGAAGGTAATTATGTAACGAACCTCCCGTTTTGTCACGACATCAAGTCTCACATAACAAGTGCAATTTATTTTTATTTTTTGTGTGTGTGTAGGAAGGTAAACATGACATTATACTCAACAACGCAACACGACGACGAACACCACGCAAGCAACTCACGCAACAACAGCATGAGCCAGCCCGTTGTCACACCCTGCAAGTTAACATTTCACTGTGGTAGTTTTGATGTGGCAATTTGCGGCCAATCTCAGGGACAATCGTAGCCCAAGGGTGTAAAAATTTTCAAAAGATTCGGTGGATGGCAACCGGTTTGCAACATAGAGCAACCAAAGGTGGAAGGGTTCGCTCAGAAATTCAGGTGGACTGTAGGATAGTGTTAAAACAGTCATTACAAAGGTGGAAGGGTTCGCTCAGAAATTCGGGTGGACTGTAGGATAGTGTTAAAACAGTCATTACATAGATGGCAGTGGCAGTTGGTACATAACACGATTCCCGAATAATGAATCGAGATTCTCTGCAGATTCATTAATTGCTGCTCGGGGCAACTGTAGGTAGAAATAAATCCTAACAAATAATAAACGTCGTGAAGGTAAACACCAGTCTATGGTGCGTTGTGGTGCGCTGTCTGAACACAATTATGCCCCTTGATTAATACGCCCAAAATTAAAGAGTAAAAGTGAAATCTGATTTTAAAAGATGTAAAGTAACGGCCCAAAGTTTACACGTTGTCCAAAAACGATTTAGTCAATGCAAGGTAAGGAAAATGCATGGCAACCCACCGCTTGCTAACAACGCACATTCATTTCACCTATGAAATGTACATATTGGAAGAGGTGGATTCGCCAGGAAGATTATTCAGAGGAAGATCAAAGGCATTCAGATAGGGGGAGCAGCCCCAAGGAGAGTTCAAGCAAGGGGAGCAGCCCCAAGAGGAGAATGGCCCTTTGTCATTGATGTCAAAGGGGGAGAGATAATCACATTGATGTGATTGATGTCTATTGATGGGAGAGATTGA
>ML852932.1:0-14252 GCA_009831015.1 Picea engelmannii | reverse complement strand
AATTCTGAGGAAAGTGAAGAAAAGAAGGCCGAAATGCAAGGAAGGATAAATTCTTTTGATGGTGCTTTCTAAGGTATGTTATTTACAGGTCATCTCACCATTTTCGCTATAACTTTTTTTCTATAATGATTCAGATCCTAAAACTGCTATGAAAGTGAGACAACATATCCCAGTATCTTTGGTTAAAAATTCAGCTTGTGGGTCATTGTATTTTTGGAGTTACACTCTGTGGAAAATAGGGTTTGTGGCTAATCCTAAAACTAGTCAAAATTAGGTGTTTCGAGTACAAATGTCATAACTTCTTCATAACATATCCAAATTCCGTGAGACCAAATGTGTTGGTTAGGGTACATTCTTTAGTATTCTTTGTAACAGTTTTAGATCATTTCATGAAATATTTTGTGCGGGGCACTCTCTACAAGGTCGCTCTCTAGAATAAGCCAGAATTCAGCAAGGTATGTCATTTTTGCTATAACTCCTTTTCTGAGAGGTTCCAAGTAGTGCCACTTGGAGGAATTGCTTAAAAAACACCGAAGAACATTTTTTATCAGTTTTAGATCTTTATTCAGTACAGGTACAAAGTTATGATTATTTCAAGTTAGGGTTGTTGACTAATCCAAAACTAGTCATGGTTGAGACAAGCAGTTAATGAGTTGGCACATACATGAGGTGTATAGTTAATGATGTTGGTACTTATTGATGAGTCATTTTTGATGAGTAGTTGAAACTTGATTGGTATATACTTGGTACATGGTTGGATGCACTTGTTTATGGTACAGGTTGATTACAGGTTGTTTGATACAGGTTGGTGCATGGTTGATGCTCTTGTTTATGGTACAGATTGATATCTATTGAGGATTGTTGCATCATCTCAGTTGGTGCTGAGAATGTAAGTTGAGTCTTGCATATAGAGCTCGTGCTCTTGTAGAGTTGTACTCTATTCAGTTGTTGTTGAAAAACCCCGGGATTAAAGTCCATAATAAAAAGAAAAATTGTACATACATCTTGTGTTCCTTGTGGAGATGATTTGTTGATGATATATTGCTAATATATGTTGTTGATATGTATTCACATCTAACTGATTATTAATGACAACAATGAGTAATGAGTAAATGTTGAATGCTAACTAATGAGTTTTGTGTAAGAGGGAAGTTTTGGGAAAAAGATCCCCACACTCATTCACCCCCCCCCTCTAAGTGTGGTAGGTGTGTCCAACACATGCACAATGGTGCTCGAATTTTTTGTAATAGTATTGAAACATACCATTGTACAAGT
Organism: Picea engelmannii; assembly: GCA_009831015.1. Classification (NCBI taxonomy): domain Eukaryota; kingdom Viridiplantae; phylum Streptophyta; class Pinopsida; order Pinales; family Pinaceae; genus Picea; species Picea engelmannii. The sequence continues at coordinate 12,977 of ML852932.1, read as the reverse complement.
AATTTTTCTTCAATTATGTAAGGAATTTGGCTTAAAAGATATTTGAATCTTTTATCATATTCACGAACAATTTTTCTCGGGCTTTGTTTGATCTCTTTCAAGTTTTCCTAGCTAAGTGGCTTATATCTTGTGTTTTGAAAAATGTGAGGAAGCTCTGTTTTATTTCTACCTTTGACCGTTGTTGATTATCCGTGAAGTTCATAAACCAAGTGAGGGCCCTAGCTCAAAGGGTAACACCAAATTGTGCCATTTGTTTTTCTGTTTCAGTAATATCAATTGCATCCCAAAATTTCTCACAAATGAACCAATGTCGTTTAGGGTCTTCATTACCTTCATAAATGGGGATATGACTTAGGCCCATTGTCACTTTCTGGGGTTTTTTCAAGACTATAACTATTGCAATATTTTGACTTCAAGTCGACTGGGAATTCAACTCGACTAATACAATTTATCGTTGCTCTTCAGTCAAAGTGTATTCTTTGTCTAATTGTGTGTGTTCCTCGCTTGGGATTATATCAACTTCCTAGCAACCTTTATCTATATATTCTACTAATCCTCCTCTCATGGGTTGTGTCGATTCGTTTTCACTGTCTGTTGATTTAGAATCTTCAAGAAGTAGATTTGATAAGGGGGTGGAGTCTGTGAGATCTCTTATATGGAGGAATATGTTCTCTTGTCGGTTTTGAATATTCTCTCGCGCTTCGATTAGAAGCATGTATCCTATATAACCATCATTATCAGTTTAGCACCACACCTTTAGGTATTGAGTATCCATATGAAGTCTCTGGTAGAGGAAGTCTGCAATACATAGGCTAGGTATTCTTACAGGAGAACATCGAATCATGGGTCCTGAGTCATCGATCTCCATACTATCGACTTATTGGGTGCCACCGACTTCCATACTCACTTGCAAGATTTTACTCCTCCCATGAGCCGTTGGGGCGCTCTCAAGGGATGCTCCAGCAAAATATTGCACCTGGGTAGTTTTCCTATGTGAAATTTTGGGATCCCTTTCATTTCGTAACTCTTATCACCTCTTTTTCCTTTTGTCCCGCTCCAATTTTTAAATATCAGTTGAATTTTTATAGTTCTGCAATCGATAGACTTCTAACTTGATTTGGTTATATTCTTCCCGACTTCAAACATATTTGACTTGGTGCACCTAACTCAACTTATATCATCTCACAGAATGTCCAACCCCCCATCATCATCCCAAATTACTCAATATCGATGGTGTTTCTCATTCTGGTTGATTTCATTTCTTCATAAAATAATCCCAGAGTTTTCTTGTGTCTTTGCAATTAGCTTCGAGGAATTCTTCCCACTCTTATTGATTTTCTTTCCAATTTGAATTCAGAGTAGGATTGGCCAAGAGGGGTCGGTATTCGATGATGTTTCCAACTCCCTTGTCTAACAGGAATTTATAAAGAAAGGATGGGATGGTGCAAAGGGAATTGCCACGCAAGTTGGTATAGAATTTATTTTTGATAGTTTTGACTAACTCTCTATCTTTAATTTCTTTACTTTAATATAATCTTCGACGATTCTCTCAAACCACTCATTCATATTTGTTCTTCCTCTATTTATTCTTTTGTGCATAAACTTTTCATCCAGAGTGAGCTTGTGCATTAGGAGTTTGGTTGAGATATTGGAACTGAGCTTCTAGGTTAGCTTCCAAGAATCATTTGTGTGTTTCTAAGAAAAATTGTGTATGTGCTTTTGCGATCGTGATTCGATTCTTCCTTCAGTAATATTTTATACAATTATTAATTTTTCACAACCACCATTCATGTATGTATTCCAAAGTTAACATATATGTTCCTTTTAATTTATGCATGCCTGAGTTGAGAACTACCAACAATGGAACCAATGTTGTAGTCCGAGGGAAAGTACAAAGAGTTACTAGTAGATCCTTACATAGAGAAACATATATTATAGAATCATATACAAACACACATAGGACACACCAAGTAATGGGAGAACTATCAAATGCACTTTATTAGGTAGATAAACATCATATGTATATCTGTTACACACACACACACACACACACACATGTCATTCGGTTACATGTCAGTTACATTTCTTAACTACCTAGTCGGTTGATTCTAACTTTCTGTTCAAATGACTTCTCTATCCGACTTATGCAATCGACTTGGTTGGTCAACTCGTTGATCTAGTCGGTAGAGCCAACTATCCCCTACAACACTCTCTCAAAAATTGTAACTCCATTCTCAAATGTTTCTCATTCTCTTCTTTTTTCCTTGAGTAAATGAGAATATTTTCCAAGAAAACAATTACAAACTTATACAAGTACTCCCTGAACACTCCATTCATCAAGCACATGAAAATTGTCGGTGCATTTGATATCCCAAATGGTACTACTATGAATTTGTAATGCCCATATATTGTCTTGAATGTTTTCTTGCTAGTATCCTCTTATTTTATTCTCACTTGATCATAACATGATATCAATTCAACCTTGGAAAATATTCTTGCACCTTTTGACTGATCAAATATATCATCAATCCTTGGCAAAGGATATTTGTTCTTTATAGTGACCTTATTCAGTGATCTGAAATCAATACATAGCCTTAAGGTCCAATCCTTATTCTTTACAAAAAGAACTGGGGATCCCTAAGGTGACACACTTGGGTGTATATAACCCTTCTTCAAAATTTATTCAAGTTTCATATGCAACTCTTTGAATTATAGTGTGCCCATTCTATAAGGTGTCTTGGACATTGGGGCAGCTCTTGGAACAAAATAAAGAGAGAAATCAATGTCCCTCTTTGGTAGAAATCTTGGGATTTCCCCAAAAACATCTTCAAAATCTTTTAATACGAGATGGTCTTCAATACTTACCACTTTATCTCTAGTTGTCACTTCCATATGGACTACAAAAACTTGACATCCCTTCTCGAAAATATTTTTTAGCTGCATGGCTGAAATTTTTCTAATAACTATAGCTTTCATAACACCTTGAGTATTGCTTTAATGTCCATCCTCATCAAGACAAGTTATGGTCTTATTGTAACAGTCTAGGAAAGCATGGTGTTTTTCCAACCAGCCCATGCCAATTAGATAGTCATATGAACCCAATGGTATAATGTTCACATCCACCTTTGTGTTGTTTCCATTCATGTCTATTGGACAATATTTAACCAACTCATTGATCTTTCTCTTAGACCCCGTGGATAACTTAACTAACCAAGATTTTTTATGCTTACTCCTTTGCAAGTAAAATATTTCAATAATGTTAGAGTTTATGTAACTATGGCTAGATCTAGAATCAATTAAAATTGTTATGGGTTGGTTATCAATCTTCACTTCTACTTAAATCATGGGGGATTGATAATTTGCTTTCTTGTTGTCTGAGGCTGCATAAATCCTTAACATCCTTCCTATCATGTATTCAACTATTTAATCCTCCTAAATGTTGTGGAGAGTCCTCATTCTTTCACCTTTGTGACGGAAGTCCCTATATAAGTTATTTCCCTCACATTCCCAACATTGCACAGGTTGCTTCCTTGGCCTTTTCCCATATGAATTTGTTGTCATGTGCTCATTTTGGGTTGAATTTACTTGTTTATTTTCTTGAGATTTGTTCTTGAAAAAGGGTGGCTTAAAACCTTTTTTCTTTTGATCCCTCTTTCCTTTCATATTGTCATTCCAAGTCTTTTGTAAGAATGACCTCCCTCTACTTTGTTCATAAATATGCTTTTCTCTCCTTATGGTTTCCTCCAAAGTCATGGGGTTATCATATTGTATCTTGTCACTGTAGAGAGAGGGTAACCCACTAAGAAACCTTTGGATTTTGACCTTCTTATCCCTTATGAAGTCCACATACTTCAGCAATTCAAAGAATATTTTCTCATATTCATTTCAGCAATTCAAAGAATATTTTCTCATATTCATTCATTGTCATGCTTCACAACTTGAGTTCAAACAATTATTTCATATTCCTTTCATAGTAATGCTCAAAAAAATATTTCTCTTGGAAATATCCTTTGAACCACCTCCATGAGATCTTCTTCTCATCAAGGTGCTTGGCTTGCTTAAGTTGATCCCACCACATGGTTGCCTTTCCTTACAAGTGGTAGGTTTCAATTCGTATTTCTATCCTGGAGGGATATTCATGCAGCTAGAAATATTTCTTCACTTCCAACAACCATACCTTGGCCTCTTCTCCCTTGCTATGCTCACCGTTGAAATTTGGAGGCTTTATTTTCCTAACTTCTCCTTGCAATATGTCTCCCTCATGCCTTCTCCTCTCTCCTGATAGGATACACACTTGGGATATTCCCTAGCCCTGAACTTGCATGAGACCTCCTAGTGGATTTAGTTGGGGAATGATGATGCATGTTAATTCTCCTTGACTGCCTACCATTCCCATGCTCATCTCTTCTGCTATGGTATCTCGATGCTATCACTTATCTAGCACTATATTCTTGTTTTGTGCCAGAGTCTTTATTGGCTTGCCTCTACAGCATATTCAAACTTTGAAGTCTCCCTTCTCGAGACTTCATAATATTCTCATTATCTTCCCTATAACTCTTCACTTCTATCTATAGGCTTCTCATAGTTACAGGATCATGTCTGACTTTTCTTCCATTCGACTATGTCTTGGCATTTCCAATGTTGACATGTAACCCTATGAATTCCTCTTCATGACAGTAGGACCCTTGGTCATATTCCATGGTTATGGCTCTCTTATAGGAACCAAATTCCTTCATTTACCTCTAAATTATGTAAGAAAATGTGCATGCAAACAATGTTCTATTAGAAAAAAATATATACATACAAAATTCTAGGAAAATAATGCAAAATTGTTTTTTGTCTTTAATGCCACCAGTAATCTTCTTTTGCATTCACTGTAACTTATGCTAATAAGATCAATTTTGGGGGTTTATAGATGGATTCTCCTCCTTAAGATCTTTCCGTCGACTGCTTTCTTGCTCAATTCCAAGCTATGAGCAAAGATTTATAGTCATCTGAATATTTTTAATTTACCCCTTTTGTATACTTCTCATTCTGGTGCAATTAATCCCAAACACCAAATTCTATCACTTGTGGAAGTAAATATGTTAGGATACTGAGAAAAATTTTTGTGAGACATAGATAATAATGATGACAATGAATTTATAACAACTCTCAAATTTCCAATTTTATGGTCAACTAAAAAGCTCCAGCAGTCTGGAAATGACAACTTTGTCCTTTTTCACCCCTTTTTCTAGATTTAGAATTTTTTTTTTTTTGAGACTATAAGACAATTCTTTCCATGTGGCCTCCTTGCTGACATGTCATTTGTGTTATTCTCCTAGATTTTATTTTGAGTCTGATTTGGTTGGCATACTTCGATCATCGGGCCACCGGTCATCAGGGAAATTCTTCCCCTCTCTTGTTTCTATGTGTTTCTAGTCCGGTATAGTCATGGAACTTCGACCATCGGGGAAATGCATCCCCCTCTCTTGTTTTTATGTGCTTCTTATCTTATCCAATCAGAAAAATTCATCCACTGGGTCGTCGAGAAAATGCTTCCCCTCTCTTTCTTCATTATGCAGAACTTTCATTCAACTTTGGTCTGGTCCACCATAACACCAAGGAGGGCACCGTCCATCGATCCACCGATGAGAATGCCTTCAATCCCTCCTACGAACATGGAGCCATCGATGAGAATTCCTTCAACCCATCCTACGACCACCGGGCCACCGATGAGAACACCTCCTGCTCCCTTCTTCCCAAGTGATTTATGGCCTAGTCCGATGACTTTCACGTGTGGTCCTGACCTCTGCACCATTGTTCCACTAACATGTGGTGATGAGATAGACCTATCACAAGGAAACAATTGGCATGTACATAAGCTTACTAGGAATTGACTGGGCACAATGACGGGGCACTAAGGTGGCAGCCAAAAGTTACATCACGCACAAGCTCCACATGGTTCCATGGCACTCCATGATTCACGCACAAGTAACAAAGGAATCGACATTAATTATAAAAAAATTACATGAACCCTTCTCCATGCATGTGGGATAAATATCTTAGATTATATTGACGACTGGAAATCCATGCAGAGGCTCGATCAATGGTTCTTGAGCATTGTCTTCCGGGAGGCTTAACTCCCTATCTCGATGCCCAAATTGAAAAAATGATAGCTCAATGGAAATCCAAGGTTATGAAGAATCACTTGAACATGGTTCCATGGTGATCATGAAAATGTTAAACTACAAAAACTCTCCCCTCCAACATTATCCCGTAGCAAATAATTTTCACCCAAAAGAAAATCTCATCCAAACAACTTCTTGTTGTCCTATAGCAAATCATTTTCACCCAAAATAAAATCTCATCACAACAACTTCTTATTGTCTAATAGCATGCCCTTGTAGGCCCAATGTTGTAACCTCTAGCTCTAATACCAATCTGTAACGCCCCCCATCTTACCTGAGGAACATTATTTGCGGAAAATACACATAAAAAGAAAAATTGTCTTGCTAGCTAATTTCCTGTAGCTTACCAACTATGATTTATACACATATTTAATTAGATTATGATACCGATAATTAAATGCATCTACAACATTTTAAATGAAAATGAATGCAGCTAATAAATTCATTCACAAAAACAATTAAACCATTCACATACATAGAGTTAAGAACAACAATTAAACTCATGAACTTAGAAAATAGATCAACACTTATCTTTTAAAACACTTGTGGAACCAATTACTCAAGAAGGATATTCCACCCAATCATAAAATTGTTGTTCCAAATTTCAACAGTAACTCACCCCCAATATGGGGCTAGGAATCCACAAAACAAGGGTGCCTCTACAATCCACTCACAACTCCCTATCATACAACCCACTAGTATTCTCCTACAACTATCCCAAATTTCCTCCAACTCTCTTTCTCTTAACTTGCCCAACCTAAGGAATGTACCCCTTCACTAATCTTAGCCCATCGGGCATCCCATTCGTTTATCAGGGTCTCTCTCACTCAGGTAGTTAGGAATCTCTCGACTGGGAACTTGAACTAACTAACTTCCAGGAAAACTACCAGCAACCAACAACAACACATGTTTTTATAGTGCAACTCACATAGGAGTTCAATCTTCAAGCCTAACAACCTATCTCTTCAATATTTAGCTCCATAACACTCCAAAAATGCACCAACATGCTCCAAAATTTTCCTAGTATTCTTGGTCTAGCTCTAGTCCTCATTTTTCATGCTCCCTCCTTGTTTTTCATGCAAAAACTAAATATGAAAATCTGCATGATTCCCCCATACGAATTTCCTTTATTTTCCCAAGACAATTGATTGTTCACTCTATATAATGTTGATTGTACTGCAACCCCATGATTTTAATAACTATGGGATGTGACACTCGCACCCACCCTCTTACATGAGTTTAATGGTTGGGCTCTCATACACTCAAACAGAAATAGCAGTTATCCCCAAATGATAATAAATTTAGAAAACTAGGTTAGGATTAATACCCATAAACCATTTCCCCCTTGATTCCCTCTAATACACTCCCTAGGCATTCCCCCTCTCTTGTGGATTATTTATCCCCCATCTTTGTCCATATTCTCGGCAATTGGTATCACGTTATATTTATTAAGATTAAGAAAATGCATTTCTCATATTACATCGCTTGGCCATAACCATATTCATATATACATTATGCATTAATTATACTGGGGATTATAGTGGGGATGTTACACTCCTTCCATCCCAATAGTCTACTTTGCTACATACTATAATCTACCCAAAGAATCACCCATGGATTCTAATATTTTTGGGTACCATAAGTGGAGTGGCAAACTCGCAAGGTGAACCCATATGTAGTGCAAATCCATCCTTAACAAGGAGGAGTTGAAATGATCATTCCAAAGGAGTAATACCAACTTTATGTCACCCATTAAATAAGGCCCCCCTCCAAGCATTGCCTCTCTCTTGGCCAAATTTTCAAAGAAGAAAGAGAAAAAACTTGTTTTGAAAGATGATATTTTTAAACACTAATCCTTCCTTTGAAAAGGAGGCTTTTGATTTGCAAAAGTATCTAATCAAATCCCTATCCCTCAACTCTGAAACTCCTTCTATAATCCATTCACGTGCCAGTGGGATATTCCTTCCCCAATCATGACCCTAGATACATCACTTTCTCATTATGTTTCCTCAATCTTCCTCCACTTTCAAACCATCTCCATGGAAAAGTTTCTTTCTCATCATCTATCACCCTCTTATAAAAACCTAGCCTCCCTTCCTCCTCTTTGCACTCCATCCTCCACATTCTGACTATTCAAAGTAGTTATTGAACTACTTCTAAGTAATGTTCATATCCTTGATCCTCTTGACATAAATGAATTACCAAACATATTCTAATTTTGTATTCTCCCCTTTGTTATTCCTAACTACTTTTTCAGTGATATTTATGTATCCAAACATCTAAGCTTATACTTCCTATCTAGTCTTCACTTCACCACTAAAGGCAAATGGATATTCCTTGCAAAATTCACCCTATAAATTATCCTAGTGGGATCTCTTTCTCTTATGTCTTCTCCAAGAGGGATTCTTCAAGAGATGCATATAATACATACTCATGACTATCTAGAAATTGTATGAAATAAGGGTGGTAGGTAGAATGAGAAGTGGATCTCCTCAACACTTGGGATAGGTAATTATCTTTGCATTTCCATAAAAAATTTAGAGAAAATAATTATTAATTCTTCTCCTTTTCTTGATCTTTCATTATTTTCTCATTGAATCTTTTCATTCTTTTTCCTATTTCTTAAGGTATTTCTTTGTCCCTATGACTAATGGTATATTTCAAGTAGTTTTTGCTAGTTTTAATGGTATTTCTCTTCAAATCAATCCCAAATGCTATGCTCTATAAAAAAAAAAAAAAAAATTGTACATATATTTCAAGTAGTTGACTATGCAATTATCTTTCCCATTGAAATAGAATTACAATGGCTATGAGTTTGCCGAAAATAGACACTTATGTTATCATCAACTCTTTTTAAAACTGACAACTTATTAGTTTTCACACTATTTAATTTGTAAGAATATGTCCAATGCCAACTTCTAAAAGAAAATGCTTTAAACTAAACCTTTAAACCTCTCTCGATCTCTTTGACATTTGGTGCCATAATGTTGATCCTCTCTATCAAGTAGTAACCTCTAGGGCTGAGTTACTTCCTCATGCAAGCTATTATGTTACCTCTAATCACGAGATCCTCTTGCTCCTTTTGTGACTCCATTTGAAAATAACATTGAGAATCTAGAGATTGTTTGTAAATAACAAAAAGTTGAGAGTGAAACCTTTTCTAATGATACATTAAGTGAGACTAGCCATTGGTTGTAAATAACAAGTTCAATATGCAATAATTTTATTTAAAAGAGTTTGAGTATTAGAGCTTAGAAACTAACATGGGGTGTCTAGTAATTCATTTTTTTAAATAACAAGTTCAAAATATTTATATGTTGTAAGGACAAAAAGTATAAAGGATGATTTGCTTCTTGCCCATGAATGAATGAATGCAACTTCATAAAAATTTGAAATTCTACACCATATTTGAAAATGAAAATTAAAATTTCAATATGTATGAGTGGAGTATTACTTCCCAACTATTACGGGTATAAGTTCAATATATGTATAACTCCACGACAATGCCACTTTTTTGGGAGTGTACTCCGTTGTGTGCAATTGATGTTTGATATCGAGTGTGGGATCGCCATCTGCTTCTCATCACCCCCACACGATATATGTATAGAGTTCAATTACAATTACAAAACACAAATACAAAATCCATTACAACCTCATTATTATTGTGAAATACAATATGCAAGAGAACAATAGATAATAAATGTTTGGATAGATTGTGAAGTACTTTATATAAAAAATAAAAAAAATTGAAAGAAAACTTATTTATTCAAATATGTGAACGTTTGAATGGAACTTATTTATTCAAATATGTGAACGTTTGAATGGAAGCCACATAGCATTTTATTTAAGGTCATGAGAAGAGAAGGGTAAAGGTTTATGGGGTAAAGGTTTATGTATTGGTTTAATTTTTCATAAGTTCAAAAAATGGTGTTACAAGATCTAATTTGGAAAACATATATAATTATAGGGGCTTCAACTTGTTAATCAATATCTTATCATGTTCATTTATGATGGGATTTTAAAAGTGTTGATCAATAAAGTCAATATATTGGAGATATTGAGGATGGAGATATGGGTATGGGGGTTTATAAATATTGAGAGTATCAAAAGGGGTATCTAGTAGAAAGTCGTAGTCTATCTGTTCTACTTTTTGGCCCTTTTCCGAGGATATTTTATGTTTAATTTTGCTCGAAATATGATGAGAAATGGCTGGATCTGCATATTTCAGTGGTTAATTATGTATAATCAGATTGCCCCAGGGGTTTTCCAGTATGTTGAATGCATCTCTACATTCAGAAAAGCTATTTAAACAAAAGAAAAATTGTGATTTCGTGTAGATTTATGTTGTTGGATTCCAGCGAAAAGGGCCAAAACATGGAATAGTTAGACAACGCCTAGTAAAAATAAGGGATATACAATAACATTATGGTTTTTTATTGGAGAGATGTATTAGGAGTGTGTTCAACAAAAGGATTTTGGCATATATTTATCAATATTTAGTAAAATTAGAGGTACTCTTTAATATTCCATGAAAGCATGTTCTATGTCAAAAGTTCACTAAGTGGAGATCTCTTTCACATAACAAACAAAAACCAATCACAATCCCATATAATCTTTGCTCAACTATGGAAACAAATCCATACCAATAATAATCTAGCTTCACACAAATCATGACCTAACATAAAATGTTGATCTCCACTCAAAATTGTTTGGCGTATCCTCTCTTACTCATAATGATGAGCTAAATATTTACCTATCAAACCGAAATCAATATGAAAATGACATATTGATTATAAAAACATAGAAACAAAAATAATAATAATAATAATAATAATAAATAAAAAACATGTAAGTTATGTACATGAGATATAAGTTATGTAAACAGAAATATGAGTTCTGAAAATCATTCCCAAGGCTTTAATGAGCTTTTATGCCACCTTTACAACCATAAAACGAGAATTTAACCATCATACTTAGCATGAAGTTTAAAAATCATTCCCAGGGAATTTTTTTTGGCCACCTTTACAATTATAAAACAAGAATTTAACCATCGATACTGCATACCCCTTTAACCATTATGCACACCATAGTCCCCTTCTTATTTCTAAACACCATTTTATATTTATTATATATTGACATACATTTTTGGCATCACAACTTTGTGTACAATTTAAATAAGAAAATTAGCTTAGGCAACTATTTATTTACTAATGGAACTTGACTTGGACTTGGGCTTCTACTAACAACTTTATGCACCACATTATTGATGGACAAATATATGTTATGGGTGTTATTAATACAAAGTTCACATGTCCTCACATCCAATAAACATATCTAAGTATATACAATATTTAAACATTAAGTTATGTACATTATATGGATAAAAAAATGGAGTATTACATTACCCTCTTCCTTTAAATAGGACTACACTTAGTGCAACCACAAAATATAAATGAAAATCTATATTCATCTATCATGGAATCCTCCATATTCCAAGTTGTCTAGTCTTATGTGTGATGTTTTTATTGGAACTTGACCTATCTATTTGTTTAATTCTTAAGCTTCATCACCTTATTGGAACTTGACCTATCTATTTGTTTAATTCTTGAGCTTCGTCACCTTCTTATTGGTGATGCATATGGAATTGATTTGGAACTCTCCATTTGGTTCCCTCAAAATTAAATCCTAGTCAAGTGCATGGTTATGATCATGTACATATTTATTAGGTAAGAATACATGAAAAACATTATGTTCTTTAATATTAATTATCAATCCCTAATTTGTGGCACATTGGAAAACACTTCTCTGAAGGGGAGGGGCATGTTAACCCCTAATTTGTGGCACCTTACCCCTTAATTGGAGAATATTACATTAGCATTGTTATTTTATTTATGTCGTCATGGGTCCATTAGTTGTAATTGTACCTCCTAGTCTCCTATATATATACCAAGGAGACCTTTTCATTTGGAATAATCTTGTAATTGTTAATTCATATGATGTATAAGGAGGTTTCCCCCTCGAAGAGGCTTATTATCTTAATTTCTCTCTTTTTCAAGGCATTGAGTACTTATTCTAATGTTTGTACACTATTTTGATACTTGGTTCTTAACATTAACAACCAATGTATGTCTAAATGCAACTAGTTTTATTTTATTTATGACTTCAAATGGCCAACTATATGTGATTCTAACTTGGTACAACTTCCCAACTTCATTCTTTAACTCTTATTAAGCTTCATCCTTAGAAATACACATGTGATGACCCACATGTAACTCCCTATGAGCTATATTCACGAAAGGATAAATCTTCTTCCTATGATGTGTTGCCTTCAAATTGCACTTATTTTTGGGAACTTGTTCTTTCATTTCTTTCCACAATGATGGCCCAAAGTGTGGCCTTTCCTGTATGTTATCCCAAATTATTGAAGCATTGCATTTTTCTCCATACAAAAGCCTCAATTAATGGACTTATTTCCAATGATGTCTGATGATTAGTATTATATGCATTCTCTACTAAATGCAAGCATTCTTCCCACTTAGAGAGCTTGTCTGGATGACATGCATTTTCACCATATCCTTAGTAACTTTATTCACTAAATTGTTATTTTCCCATACACCTATGGATGAAAAGTTGTACTAAACTTCAGTCAAGTCCCCAATGCTTAGAATAAAATTTTCCAAAAGCTTGATTTGAATTGTGTTTCTTGATCTAAAATGATCACCTTGGTCACTCCATGCTACCTGGCTAATTCCTTCATAAATATCTTAGCTTTGTTCATGACCTTATGAATAGACCTTACTAAGATGA
>ML852930.1:14383-29990 GCA_009831015.1 Picea engelmannii | reverse complement strand
CCACTGACAAAAATACTATTAATAACTTTTATACATGAAATTCATAACTAAAATCATCACCATAACACATGTGTAATAAAATCAAGTACTCAGAATTAAAGTCAATAGTCCACTCCCTTACTCAATCCAGAGTCCAAGGAATTTTGTCGATGCCATCAACATCCTCTTCGTGTCATGTTTCCTGTAAACTCAGGAAACCTCATCATAATACTTATCAATGATATACATCAATATTTATAACACAATAAATTCAATAATCAATTATAACATAATTTTAACTATAAGCCAAGCCAGATAATCAATAAGTACCATGTTTACCTAGATCACTTGCATGCAAGTGTCCTAAAAAATAATTAGTGTTATGAAAATGTGGTCAGTGAAGTATGGATGTTACATACACCCCCTCTTGTTTTAAACTCCATCTCGAAGTTTGTATAGTATAATAATGAAAGAAATAAATGTAACAACTACTAATCTATATTTCAAATTTTAAAAATAAATATGGAAACTGCTGATGCATCTCATGTGCGTCCTCCCAAGTGGAAAAATGTGGATTATAACTATCCCACTAGACCTTGACCTGATCGACCAATCGACACTGTAGATGTCAAGTGCAATGGTCCAATATGCAGAATGACTTCGCTATGAGAGAACTCTCGTTTGATACCTACAGTGAACTCAAATCAATAACATGTGATGGATCTGAAATATAATGACATAAAAATGAAACATAAAACACATTGTGCATACGCCTCAAAGAATCAGGTAAGGCTAGTCGGTAAGCCACAAGTCCCTTCTTTTCTATAACTTCTAAAGGTCCCACAAACATTGGATATGTTTTAGCACCTTTTCCAAACTTAATCAAACACTTATGTGGCTTCACCCAAAAGAACACTTTATCACCAACCTCATAACTATGGTCTATATGATGCGCATCTTCATAACTCTTTTTTCGGTCTTGCACTTCCTTAATTATTTTCTTTATGGTTCACATATGATATTCCATTTCCTTAATCAATTCTGGTCCCACTAGGACCCTATCTTCTAGTCAATCCCAACTCAATGGTATCCAACATGGTCGTCCACATAGAAACTCAAAAGGTGCCATCTTTATCGAACTCTGGTAACTGTTATTATACACAAATTCTACCAATGGTAAAAAATATTCCCATAGTTTCTGTTGATCCATCACATACATTCGAAGCATATATTTTAAATTTTGATTCATTCTTTCCATTTGTCCATCGGTTTCAGGGTGATATGTTGTACTAAAATTTAATTGCATGCCCAATGCCTCTTGGAAACTAGTCCAAAAAAATCCACTGAATACCGATCCTCGATCATATATTATCTTCCTCGATAGACCATGTAACATTATGATTTCATTAACAAAAATTCTAGCTATATCAGGTGCTTGATATGTCGTATGATCTGGAGTAAAATGCGCACTCTTCACCAAAGTGTCAACAACTACAAAGACATAATCATGTCTCCTTGCCGTCAATGGAAATCCAACAATAAAATCCATCAATATAACTTCCCATTTCGATTCAGGAATCACATGTGGTTGTAATAGTCTTGCTGGATGTAGATGTTTAGCCTTCACTTGCTGACATTCAAGACATCTCGCCACATAGTTAACTATATGTATTTTCATTACCTCCCAAAAGAATAATGGTCTGAGATATGCCTTCATTTTCATGACTCCTGGATGAGCCATATACACTGATCAATGAGCTTCGTTCAAAATTAAATTTCTCATTTTGTCATTTGGTGGTACATAAATTCTTCCATTATATCTTAATAGTTCGTCGCTATCCAAAGAATAACCCTCATATCTAGGTATCATCATGGTATATTTTCTGATATTGTCTTTTACTTCCTTGTACCAGTCGTCATCTAACTGTAATGCTAAAATATTTTCCTGAAGATTCGTTTTTAGTGGTATTACAAAGAAAATGTGTGGTATCCAACTCTACACATCAGTTACTCTGTCAACTATTCCTTTAATGTACTTGATTTCAAAATCATACTCACTTAAAAGTTCTAACCAACATCTTTATCGTGCGTTCAAGTCACTCTATGTAAAAATGTGTTGCAATCCATTATGATCAGTTTTCAACTCGTATTTTCATCCAATAAGGTAGTGTCTCCAAAATCGTAAGGCATAAACAATCGCTAATAATTCCAAATCATGTGTTGCATATTTCTCTTCATTCCTTCTTAGTTTCCTTGAAATATATGCGATAACTCAACCTTCTTGCATTAATACTCCACCCAATTCTTCCTTGGATGCGTCAATGCTTACTAAAAATTCCTTGTTCATATATGGAACTTTCAGTATCAATGTTGTTGTTAATAATTCTTTAATCTTATAAAATGCTTCAGTGCATTTCTATGACCATCCAAATTTATTATTCTTCTTTTGCAGTTATGTAATTGGATTTTCTATTTTTGAAAAACCTTTGACGAAACATATATAGTAACCTGATAATCCCATAAAACTATGTAATTATTGCACATTCATCAGTGATGGGCATTCCATAATATCCTCTACCTTTGCTCGATCCACCGCGATTCCTTCTCCAGAAATAATGTGTCCTAAATAATGAATCTTTGTCTGATAAAATGAAAATTTCGACAACATTCCGTACAATTTGTTTTCTCTTAAGCGTTGTAAAACTAATCTCAGATGTTCTTTGTGCTCCTCCCTTGTCCGAGAGTAAATTAATATATATTCAATAAATACCTGTAAAAACTTGTCCAATTATTCACAAAATACCCCATTCATTAAAATCATGAATACACCAGACGCATTTATCAAACCAAACGGTAATACAGTAAATTTGTAATGTCCAAATATTGTTTTAAACATTGTTTTAGGAATGTCTTCCTCTTTGATTCGCATTTGGTGATATCCTGACCTCAAATCAATCCTTGAAAATAACATCACCCCTTTCATTTGATCAAATAAGTCATGAATTATCGTTAATGAGTATTGATTCTTGATCGTGGCCTTGTTTAATTGATGATAGTCAATGAAAATCCTCCATGACCCATCCTTCTTTCTTACAAATATTACTGGTGCACCCCATGGTGATACACTTGGATGTATAAGTCCCAAATCTAATAACTCTTTCATTTTCATCTTTAACTCTTGTAATTTAGGTGTTGACATCTGACATGACATTCTACTAATTGGTTTTGTTCTAGGTTTTAGATCTATAGTAAATTCCAATTCTCTTTTCAACGGTATACCCAGTAGTTCCTCAGGAAAAACATCAACAAATTTTGATACTACTGGAAAGTCTTCCACTCTTTCTATATCACCCTTTTCGTTAAGAGATAAAATGGCATATATCTTACATCCTTTGTTCATATTTTTCTTCAATTGTAGGGAATTAATAAATCTTAGCGATACTCCTTGGTTTCTTCCTACAATTACTCTATTCTGTCCCAAATCATCAATTAAGCTTAATCTTTTCATCTTACAGTTAAGTATCACATCGTGCAATTCTAACCAATCAATTCCAATCATAATGTCGTAGGATCCCAAGGTTGTGACAAAAAGGTTTACACTTGCGACGAATTCACCCAAATTAATTTTACAGTCATTTACCTTTCCTCCAAGTTTTTTCTTGGCTCCAGATGCCAATTCTACATATCTAAAATCGTTTTATTCAACTGCCTTCAAATTAATTCTTTTGAGGACATCACTAGAAATGAAACTCTCAGTAGCTCATTGATCTATCAAAATACTAAATTGTTTATTCGACATCATACCTGAAGTCTCGAGCACTGTAGACTGATGCTCATTATGGCAGTTATTCACTACTGCATGAATCCTATGGGACTTTTCCATATCTCCTATTGTCGTCTATCCTGTTGATCTAGTGGCTCTTGCATTTTAGATAGGAAAATATCTCTGATAGTGCCCAAATCTCCACAATTCCAACATCTGTTCTTAGGGATGATACTCCTAGTTTCAAAGGAAGAATCTGCTAGTCTAGGGTTTTGAGGTCCTGATCTGTTCTGCAAAACATATCTATATTGTTTTTGCTGCTAAGGAAAATGTTTTTGTTGTTGCGGTGGTGATCTATACACATTTATTTGATTGGTAGTTTGTCTACGTGGTGTATAAAATACAGGTCCTCTAGGTGTATCACGGTGCCCAAAAGTCTCTCTAACAGGTTTCTGCTGCTGTTATGCTCTAAGTGGCATTTGTCCTGTATTCCTGGAAGGATTCCTACCTTGACCCCCATTGTTCAAATCTTCTTTAGAGACACAATATTTTTGTATTGTATCGTGCAAAGTCCGAGGCATCAAAATCCTCATCTTACCATGAATGTTGTAGTTGATGCAAAAAACAAACTTATTAACCTTCAACTTTTTAGTGTTCATGTGTGGAGCATATCTGAGAAACTCCATAAATATAGCCTCATACTTAGGTTTTGTATCCTTGCCCTATTGTAAAGAATTGAATTCATTGAGATGGTGCTCAATGAACTCATCATATACGTGCCTCTCTCGAAATCATTCCTCAAACAATTCCCAAGAAACGTCTTCAATGGCCATATTCAGCTGTGGTAAGAGTGTCTTCCACAAATAAGTGCACTCCCTTTCAGCTGGAATAAAACCATGCAGAACTTCATGTTGGAGGTATAATAACGTAATGAAAAACACATTTCCATATTCTACAACCAATATTCGACGACTAATC
This sequence comes from Picea engelmannii, assembly GCA_009831015.1. NCBI lineage: Eukaryota > Viridiplantae > Streptophyta > Pinopsida > Pinales > Pinaceae > Picea > Picea engelmannii. The sequence goes on along the minus strand of ML852930.1, from coordinate 25,270 downwards.
CGTCCATGGAACCCTATAACTCGAGAAATTTTCCCTTCTCGAGTTCTCTATGAACACTACCACTAGATATATGAGGGTGTTGTGAAACCTCATTGGGTGTATATCCTCTGCTCATCGCGATCAAGAAGATTTATCAACACCTCTAACATCCTTTGAAAAAAACTCATCATACCCATAACGTTGCCCACTGCAACATGCTCCTGATCGATAGTATTCTCTTCTCCATGTGGAGCAAATCCCTCAGGTGTGGGTGTACTTGGAGGAGGCATACCTCTTCCTCCCTCATCTCAACATCTACTCGTCCTCTGTCCTCTAACCATGATACCTGCCATAAAAAATTTCAGTTTTTATTAGTAATATATCTTAATTTAAATAAAATGTATTGGAATTCGTAATGAGTCCAGAGTCGCAGAGTAGAACCCTGCTTTGTGTTGATTAATTTGGTTGGTTTTCATTGATTTAAACTCTTGAAGAAAATTCGGTAGCAAATTCCGATAGAAAAAGTTTTGGGTAATGGACCCAAGTTTGTTTGATGGAGAATGGTATGAGTTTTGATATATTTGAAGGTAAGACTATTCTAGATGGATAGTACATGTCATTCCATTTCCGGTGGTATGTGGAATGTCACATAAACCCTCACAGTTAGAGAGTTATGGCCATGTGAAGTTGGAGAACCCTCATGAGTCATCTAGAAGCCCCAAAAGGTGAAAGTAGTCAAAGTTGTTGCAAAGAAGAAATTGTTTAAGTAATAAAGTGAAGTGATGAGTGTACTATAATTCAAAGTGGATACAAAAGAAATTGTTTAAATAATAAACTTAATGGAGAAATTACTAAGTGGACAAGTGGTTAGAAGTGGGTTAGCCCTAAAATAAGGAAAGTGGGTTAAGATGGTTAGAAGGTAATTTAAATAATAAAGTGAAGTGATGAGTGTACTATAAGTCAAAGTAGATACAAAAGAAATTATTTAAATAATAATGTTAATGGATAAATTACTAAGTAGACAAGTGCTTAGAAGTGGGTTAGCCCTAAAATAACGAAAGTGGGTTAAGATGGTTAGAAGGTAACCCCTTGATGAAGCTACATGAAAGTATAAATAAGAGGCAAGGGTCTCTCATTTTTAATCACACTTGAGAATATTGAATATCTAGGAGGGACTGAGGTAGACAAAGGACATCTAAGGAGAATTTCAGAGGGAAGATGAAGTAAAGAAGGCCGAAATTCAAGGGAGGATAAATTCTTTTGATGATGCTTTCTACGATTTTGTGAGAGGTTGTTTGGATAGGTTATTGTGATAGGTTATTTGTACATGTTTGGTGCATGGTTGATGCACTTGTTTATGGTACAAGTTGATGTATGGTACATGTTGGCACAGGTTATTGGTATAGGTTGTTATAGGTTGTTTGGTACAGGTTGATTGGTACATGTTTACAACAATATATCTCACAGTGATAGTGTGGCAGTGGTTCCATCATTCTACTTATATTACAAGGCGGTTGGACAGGGCAAGGACATGTGGTTGTAGCCACCTTCTGGTTGTAGCCAGAGAACATAGGGGGTTGTAGCCTCCTTCTGGTTGTAGCCAAAGAATTGGGGAGTTGGAGCTTCCCTTAGGTTATAGCCTGAGAAACTAGGGGTTTGGAGCCTCCTTCCAGTTGCAGCTGGAAAACAAAGGAAGTTTGTGTTTCCAATGAATGTAATTCTTAAATACATATAAGAAAAAGAATTCCGTGTTGTTTTCCCACTTTGGGTTTCCACATAAAACATTGGTGTACTGTGTATGTGTATGATTGCTCATTTGTTCATTATTTATTTACTCTACAAATATTGGATGATAATGATAGATTGATATAACACTTGCATTTTTTGGTTAAAAAGAATTGAATTTCTCTATTACGTATTCACCCTCCCCTCTCAGTAATCCAACAATTGGTATCAGAGCAGGTTCCTTTAGAAATCAGTTTAACCACTAAAAGGTAGATCATGGAGAGAAACAACATGTATAAAAGTGGAATACCACAGTTTGATGGACATAAGTATGCATTTTGGAGAAGGATGAAAACATATATATATAGGCACAGGGATTTGAAATTTGACAATTAGTTGTAGATGGATACAAAGAACCAACAGTTCCACGGACCAATGAAAGAGAAATAAAACCCGGTCAAAATAATTCAAAAGACACAATTGTACTTTTGAATGGTCTTTGTGAATCGGTATAGACCAAAATTAAACATTGTAAATCTGCTAAAGAGATTTGGGACAAGCTTCAAAATTTTTATGAAGGAGATTCAAAAGTCAAAGCAGAAAAGCTTCAAACTTACAGAGGTCAGTTCAAACAGCTAAAGATGAAGGTAGATGAGAATATTGTAGCTTACTTCTTATGAGTCGATGAAACCATACATGTAATCATAGGATTGGGAGAAGAAATTAAAGAATTTGTAATTGTTCAAAAGGTAATAAGATCTCTTCCTATGAGACTTGATCCTAAGATATCAACACTATAAGAAAGAGTAGATATAGACTCAATAAGCATGGATAAACTACATGGAATATTCACAGCATATGAAATGAGAACTGAATAGGAAAATACAGATATAAAAGAAACAACTTTCAAAGCATCCAAAAGGTCAAAGAAAAATGGAAAGAAAAAGGAAAAAGAACATAGCAACAACAATGACATCTCGAAAGATGATTAAGAAGTGGCCAACTTTGTCATAATATTGAGCAAGGGAACCAACGAAAGATACAAAGGTAAACTTCCATTGATTTTTTTTAATTATGGTGGTATTGGTAATTTTGCTAACAAATGTCCTCATAAGAAAAATAATAGGAATGATCAATATTACTCAAATAGAAAACAAACATATAAAGGAAAAAGAACAAAAAATAAATCTTTCAAGAAAGGATTTTGCACCAAAGAAGACATCTCCTCATGAGGTGAAGATGAAGTCAATGACAGTGAGACATAAATAGTTCTATTCATGGAAGTAGAAGACTATGATAAAGAAGAAACCAAAGAAGAATATGAAGAGGCATAAGTTGACTATCGAGAAGAATTGTTGACTTCCATAAAATTTATAAGAAGATGAAAGATGAAAAACAAGAAGCTACAAGAGGAACTAGAAAATAAATAAGGCACTCAAGAACTAGAACAAATGATCACAAATTTGAAGGTTCAAATAGAATAAGATAAAGTAATTGAAGAAGCACTCAAAAAACATCTAGAAGAAAGAGACATGATCATTGGAAATTTGGAAGGAGAGATTTTCACATTAAGAAAGGATCTTCAAAAGAAAAATATGAAAAACAACTCAAAAGTTTTGGATAACATTATCAGTAGTCAAAAGCCTCATCATGACAAGTCCAGACTTCAATACAATAAAAAAGAAAAGGGATCAAGCTCCAAAACAATAGAAAAAAAAACATATCCAAAAAGCTATGTAGAAACTATCAAAGGGGATAGGAAGACCTACAAAGAATATTACAAGGACACTCCTCCACTGAGAAGATTCAGATTTCAAAATCAAAGACCGACATAAACAAATAGGCCTCAGGAAGAAGAAAGATTCATAAGAGTAACTCCTTTCAGAAGATCTTAAACTCCCATGTATCAAAATATATGTTTTGGTTTATGTTATGCATGCAATAATATTGGAAATAAAGCTATGACTTGTAGAGCTAACAATAGGAACACAAACAGCTTTGAAAGTCGTACACAAAAGTGTTATCCAAGAAGTCATAGTGAAACACAAAGAAGAAGTTACAATAAGTTTGAATCATTGAGAACTGAAGTGGAATGCTACAAGTGTAACAACTTTGGACACATGGCCAAACATTGCAGTTTGGCAGTCCCTCCTAGAGAACCACAACAAAACTACAATAGTCACAGACAAGAACCTCATAAGAGAACATGGATAAGAAAGCGGAATCAATATAACAATGAAGAATGCACACTTGCTCTACACGCTAAGCAGAAGAAACATGGTTGGTATGTTGACATTGGTTGTTCAAAACACATGGTAGGTGATAAAGACATGTTTATTACATTGAGAAAGGAAAGAGATGGATCAATATCCTTCGAAAATGATGATTTAGCTAAAATCATTGGAAAAGGCATAGTCAGAATTGGAAACAAGAATATCAAGGAAGAAAATGTTCTACTAGTAGAATATATGCAACATAATATTCTAAGTGTAAGTAAAATGTGTGACCAAGGTCATAAAATTAATTTTGATTCACATAAGTGTGAGATGAGAAAAGAAGGTTAAGGAAAATTGATTGCAACAACTACAAGAACTTCAAGCAATATATATGTATTGAATGAAATTGGAAATGAAAAGTGTTGTATAGGAAAGGAAGATGAAGGTTTTCTATGGAACGGAATAATGGGTCACATAGAATGATGCAGGAGCATCGCCAACAAAGCACAAGCATGGAAGACAACTGGGCGCACTAGCGCACATTTTGAAATATTTTGAATTTCAAAGATCAGTGTATTAATGTAATATCTGACAAAACGTTTTGAGTTATGAACATATTTAATGATCGGAGGTAGAGCCGTCACATAAGATTGACGGGGAATGTATTTTTTTTATGAATCAGATCGTGATACATATCTGGAACTTTTGATCTTATCTGTTTGACTCGATATTTATTGTACTAGATGTGAATTAGTTGATAGCATTTAATTCCGATAGGATAGCGTAGAATAGTTGGAGGGAAAGGCTCGAAGAGAAACCCTTTTGTATAAAGATTTGTAGTATTGCTCAGTAGTGGTTGTTGATTGTTGTAGAGAATAGGTTGCTGATAGAAGAGAGATAATCAATTGTTGTTGAATCTAATGTGTAGATTGCCATTGTAAGCTAAGAGCTAAGAGATACAGAGAAATGTTGTATGAATGTATGTAAATTTCAGTTGGATGAATATAACAGAGGAAAATATTGTTCCAAATGTGTGTTGTTATGTGTCTATCTATCTGAATGAATGGTAGACTCTCTGTTATTTTTGAATTCTTTGTTATTTCTTATTCTTAAAATCCATGACCGCATTTTCTTTGTTTAATGTATGAGTCACTATGAAGAGTAGATAAGTTCCAATTGTTTCTCTTCTTTGAGCGAGTGCAAGGTATGCATAGTGTCCGCAAGGAGTGCATGACCGAGTTTGTTTCGAATCGAAGCTTAGGAGAGATGACAAGAACTTGTATGTGTCCAAGGAGTGAATTGACGTCCGTAAGGAGTGTGTGACAGAGTTTTCAAACTCAAAAGTTTAGAAGGAGTAGCATGATTTAAATCACTAGAGACAAAAGCGAATGGAGAACAATCGAAAGGAGTGCAAAGTCATCCACACAGAGAAACTGAGTTGTGGGTGAAAATCTATTGCAAGGTGTACAAAGATCGAGATTTCGACTAAGTTTTGAAGGAAGTGTTCAGAGGAACTAGAGGGAGTTAAAGATCAGGAGGGAGAGTGGTGGAAATATTCAATGGAATAAGTTCCTGAAGTATTCACTGGAAGTTAGTGAATGAGATTCATTCTTGGAGGGAGGCGAATGATTCCAGACCATTAGATCTGTTAAAGCTACGAGGAGGATATTCGGATACATCGGAGTTTGAAAAATTTGAGGATTTGATGAAAGAAGAGTCGCGAATTCTGAAGTCGTGATTCAATCTTGACCATTGATTGCAGAAGAGCACATGGCAACAGATTACTGAGTTTGGGAATCAGAAGATCAGAGGTTTGTGGGCGGAAGGCCTAGAGTTTCACGAGGTCACGAATTCTGAACCATTGTGGGGGAGACAAATATAAGGAGATACATGGCAAGAGTTCAGAATTTCGGAGACAAGCACTTCGAGAAAATTTGAGGGAAGGATTCATGATATCCTCGAAGTCCAAACCGTGAATAGATAGACCCATGGTCATAGTCATGGTCACGTGAAGAAGAGACCTATGTGTGTGGGTAGAGTAGTTTTGGGTTCCCATAGGGACCCAAGGAGTCACTTTGACTCAGTAATTCAAACGATCCAAGACCGGGAGGTCGAGCATCCCTTTGGAGGGAAGGGGGTCTGCACCATAAGTGGGATCAGAGTGAGTACAAAATTGACTTCTGTAGGGAGAGAGGTAAAATAATATTGATAAGAAGTATCAAGAGTGTCAGCACAATTCCGCTTAGAAGATGTGCAGAGCCACCCATAGCAAGCAAAGCTATGGAAAGGGATATGAGGGAATTATGTGTGAGGATGGATGCCATTGAGACAACACAAAGGAGAGAGCCTGATGCTAGAGATGTCAGCGAGGAAGAAAATGAAGAAGTATAAGTCAAAGAAGTTGTAGCTGAGGATGCTACAGAAGAATTCTTGCTGAAAGTAGTTGTCAAGTTGGGTGCCAGAGCGAAGATTGACATCCCTATGTATGAAGGAAATTTAGACACAGAAGAATTGTTTGACTGGATATGAGCAATGGACAAGTATTTCGACTATGAGGACGTCAAAGAGGAGAAAAAGGTAACACATGTTGTCACTAGGTTGAAAGGACATGCAACACTATGGTAGGATGAAATGCAAGCTGACAAGAGGAGCAAAGACAAACAAAATATCAAGATTTGGGATCGAATGGTAGCCAATCTTAAGGCAAGATTCATACCCAAGGATTACTAGATAAGTCTATTAAGGAGGATGAAAAACCTGATACAAAGAGGATTGACTGTGAAGGAGTACACAGAGGAGATCTACAAGTTGAACATTAGAGATGGACAGAGAGAGAGAGACGAAGAGAAAGTTTTCAGATACATTAATGGCCTAATATATGATATCCAGGATGAAATCAACATGACGAAAATCAGGACAATCGAGGAAACGTATCAAATGGTGTTGAAGGCAGAAGAGAAGTTGGCCAGAAAGCAGAGTCAACAAAACAGAGGTTGAAGTTTGAACAGAGGAAAGGGAGTTTCCTAGGATAAAGTATAGAAACCCAAGGATGAGGCGAAAAAACCACATAGTCACTCTGAGAGAGGAGGAAGTTCTCGAGGAAGGTAGAGTGGTGGTATAATTTATTTTCCCAGAGGAAGAGGAAGAGGCCGAGGAGGAGAAGTAAGGTGTTATGCCTATCGAAAAATAAGACATATGTCTTGGGATTGTCCCGAAAGGAATAAAGGAGGGGAAGCTCACATTTTAGAAGCACATAAGCGATATGTTGAGGCAGAAGGTGAAAATGATGGGAAATCCTTGATGATGAAGAAGGTTCTTTTGAAATAGGAGCCAAAAATTGAAAAGCGAGCGCAAAGGAACAATTTGTTCAGGACAACTTGCAAAAAAAAGGTTGCAAGGTGATAATTGACAATGGGAGCACTGAAAACGTAGTATACATGAAGATGGTGGAGAAACTAGAGCTGGAGATGACTGCACATTTGACGCTGTATGAGGTCTCATGGTTGTAGAAAGGTCATTAGGTAACATTCACTCAACAATGCCTGGTTGAATTTAAAATAGGAGGATATAGAGATGAGATTCTATGTGATGTGATTCTGATGCATGTCTGCCATGTTTTTTTGGGAAGACCATGGCAATATGAAAGGAATGTTATTCTTGATGGGAGTTGGAATACATACACCTTAGAGGAAATTGGTAGAACATACATGTTGCTGCAAATTGAGGAAAAGAAGGTGAAGGATGAAGCCAATGCGAGCATACTTCTCATGAGTGGGAAGGAACACCTGAATGAAGTAAAGAAGGAATAAGATATGAAGTTTGTTGTAGTGAGGAAGCTGAGGGTTATCCTTACTAGTACTTCAATGGAATATTTGCCTGAGGAAGTTCAGGAACTGTTAGAGAATTTTGCTGACATTGTAGTGGATGAGTTTCCAAAAATCATTGCCACCTATCAGAAGCATCAGTCATCACATTGACTTGATACTAGGAGAAAGCTTGTCGAATAAAGCAGCGTACAGGTTGACACCTCAAGAGAATGAGGAGGTGAAAAGTCAGGTTCAAGATCTGTTAGACAAGGGGTTGGTCATAGAAAGCTTGAGTTCGTGTGTAGTGCCAATTGTATTAAGTCCAAATAAGGATGGAAGATGGAGGATGTGTACAAACTCAAGGGATATAAACAAGATCACCATCAGATACAAATTTCCATTGCCAAGGATGGATGAATTGGTGGATTTCCTATGTGGGGATAAATATTTTTCAAAAATAGATTTGAAAAGTTGATATCACCAGATAAGGATGAGGGAAGGTGATGATTGGAAAACAACATTCAAGACGAATGAGTGGTTGTATGAATGGCTTGTTATTCCGTTTGGCTTAAGGAATGCACTGAGTAATTTTATGAGGCTGATGAATGAAGTGTTAAAAGATTTCATTGGTAAGTTCGTGATTGTATATCTGGATGATATACTGGTATTTAATAAGACTAAGGGGGAGAACTTGAGACATTTGACATTGTTGATGAGGAGGTCGCAGCAAGAGAAGTTGTTAATTAATCTGAAAAATTCCTCTTTCATGAAAACATAACTCATTTACTTGGGTTTTGTCATTTCTTCGAATGAGCTGAAGATGGATCCTGAAAAGGTGAAAGCAATAAGAGAATGGCCATCACCGAAGAATATCTTTGAGGTAAGGAGATTCCATGGATTAGCAAGTTTCTATAAGAAGTTCATCATAAATTTTAGTGGGATTAGTGCTCAGATGATGGATACAGTGAAGAAAATACACAAGTATTTGAAATGGACAGAAGAGGCTGAGAGAAGCTTCAACATATTGAAGGAGAAAATAATGGAACAACCGATTCTGGTTTTACAGGATTTCAGAAGGACATTCCAGGTGAGATGCGATGCAAGTGGAGTTGCAATTGGAGTGGTCTTAAGTCAAGACAACAAACCTGTTGCATATTTCAGCAAGAAGCTAAATGAAGCTAAAAAGAAGTACTCCACATACGACAAGGAGTTCTATGCCATAATTCAAGCCTTGAATAAATGGAGACACTATCTCGTACCAAAGGAATTTGTTTTGTATAGTGATAATCATGCTTTGCAATTCATAACCATACAAGAGAAGTTAAACTAGAGACATGCTAAGTGGATAGAGTTTATGAAAAATTTCACTTTTGTCATTAAACATATTTTTGGGAATGCTAACAAGGTTGTTGATGCATTGAGTAGGAGAATTTTGATTTTGCAGGAATTTCAAGTCAAGACCTTAGGGTTTGACCACCTTAAGGAAATGTACCACAGTGATCCATATTTTGGAGAGGCATATGAAGCATGTGTGGATCCTGTGCTCAGAGACAGAAGTTAGTGGTCTAAATATCTGATTTAGGATAGGTTACTATTCAAAGGATGCCAATTGTGCATACCAAGATGCTCGATGAGGGAGAATTTATTGAAGGAAAAGCATAATGGAGGTCTAGCCGGACATTTTGGCCATGAAAAAACATTTTCCCAATTAAATGGTTCATATTATTGGCTAGGTATGAGAGAAGAGATGAAGATATTTGTGAACAATTGTAAGATTTGTCAGTATTCCAAGGGGAAGAAACAAAAAATTGGATTGTATCAACCATTTCCTATTCCAGAGAGGCCTTGGGATGAAATAAGCATGGATTTTGTGTTGGGATTGCCAAGTACATAGAGAGGAAGTGATTCCATATTTGTGGTGGTGGATAGATTTTTGAATATGGCAAACTTTATCCCATGCCAGAAGATCAGTGATGCAACACATGTTGCGAATTTGTTTTTCAAAGAGGTTTTGAAAATCCATTGATTGACCAGGAGTATAGTTTCAGACAGGGATACCAAATTTGTTGGTCATTTTTGGAGGACGTTGTGGAAAAATTTGGGGACAGAGCTATCTTTTAGTTCTACATATCATCCACAAGAGGATGGATAGATTGAGGTGGTGAATAGAATTTTAGGATATTTACTGTAAGATTTGTTGTAAGATTGGTTGTTGTCATTGATGTCAACCCTAGTCATGGGTTTTGGACCAAAATATTGATGAAGGTATTTGGACATGAAGGAAAATGCACATGCATATAAAACACCCATGGATGGATAGTATACATCATTTTGTTTCTAGTGGTATGTGGCACGTCACGTGGATCCTCATGGTTGAGGAGAAATTAATTTTTGAAGATGACAAAGTGAATTAAATAAGGAAGTACATGTAGGCCCTAAAGATAATTAAAGAAAAGAATTACAAAATAAGAAAGTGTTAGGTCGGCCCTAATGTTAAAAGGAAGTGACATAAATGGTATAAATACACATCATTATACATTCATTTTACACACAAGTCAAATTTCATAGGAAAGAAAAAGTAAATAAGGAAGAATTTCAAGGAAGGATGAAGTCTTTTGGTGATGTGTTCTAAGGTATGTTATTTTCCGGTCATCTTACCATTTTCACTATAACCTTTTTTTCTAGAATGATTCAGATGGTGACATTTCTATGGTATTGAGAATACATATCAAGGTACCTATGGTAAAATTTTCAGCTCTTGATTCGCTATAATTATGGAGATACACTCTGTGGAAGATAAGATTTTTGACCAGTCTTGAAGCTAGTCAATAAATAGGTGTTCTGGGTAAAAAAGTCATAACGTCTTCATAGAGAATCCAAATGAAGTGGGAAAAAATGAATTGGAAAGAGTACGGACTTTAGTTTCTTGTGTGTGAGTTTCAGAATCAGATGTTAAATATTGAGCGCGGGGCATTATGTACAAGTTCAGCCTCCTGAATAAACCAAAATTGAATAAAGTCTACCATTCTCTCTATAACTTATTTTTGGGTGGAAGGAAGGGGTAAGGATGGAGATTTAAATCCTCTCTTGATATTGGAGGATTGTATCTTCCTCTTGGAGGTTTATCCCTCCCTTTACATTTGGAAGCTGTAGCTACCTTT
>ML852930.1:0-12334 GCA_009831015.1 Picea engelmannii | reverse complement strand
AAGAGAGTTACCTTTTTCCATTAAACTCAGGGGGAGAAGCCCTACCCTTTTCCATTGATTTCAAAGGGGGAGAGAAATTAGGATCATTATGATAGGGGGAGAATGAGTGTTTCCATCAATGAAAAAGGGGGAGATTGTTGTAAGATTGGTTGTTGTCATTGATGTCAACCCTAGTCATGGGTTTTGGACCGCAAGATTGATGAAGGTATTTGGACATGAAGGACAATGAACATGCATATAAAACACCCATGTATGGATAATATACATCATGTTGTTTCCAGTGGAATGTGGCATGTCATGTGGATCCTCATGGTCAAGGAGAAATAAATTTTTGAAGATGACAAAGTGAATTAAAAAAGGAAGTACATGTAGGCCCTGAAAATAATTAAAGAAAATAATAACAAAATAAGAAAGTGTTAGGTCGGACCTAATGTTAAAAGGAAGTGACATAAATGGTATAAATACACATAATTATATATTCATTTTACAAACAAGTCGAATTTCAGAGGAAATCAAAAGTAAAGAAGACCAGATTTCAAGGGAGGATGAAGTCTTTTGGTGATGTGTTCTAAGGTATGTTATTTTTAGGTCATCTTACCATTTTCGCTATAACAATTTTTTATAGAATGATTCATATGGTGAAATTGCTATGGTATTGAGAAGACATATCAAGGTACCTGTGGTAAAAGTTTCAGCTCTTTATTCTCTATAATTATGGAGATACACTTTGTGGAAGATAGGGTTTTTGACCAGTCCTAAAGCTAGTCAATAAACAAGTGTTCTAGGTAAAACAATCATAACTTCTTCATAGAGAATACCAATGAAGCGGGACAAATTGCATTGGAAAGAGTACAGACTGTAGTTTCTTGTGTGAGAGTTTCAGAATATGATGTTAAATATTGAGGGCGGGGATTCTGTACACGTTTGGTCTCCTGAATAAACCATAATTGAAAAAAGTCTACCATTCTCTCTATAACTTATTTTTGGGTGGAAAGAAGGGGTAAGGGTGGAGAGTTAAATCCTCTCTTGATATTGGAGGATTTTATCTTCCTCTTGAAGGTTTATCCCTCCCTTTACATTTGGAAGTTGTAGCTACCTTTGGATTTCATTACTTCCCTTGAACAATAACTATTGATTATTTCTCATATATTGTGCATTATGTATTTTGGTTTATTGGTGTAACTCTTATACTATTGTTCATTTCTCATTGGATATATTTGAATGGTTTAAGTATAAGTTGAAAAAGGTTTTAAATTGTACTTGATACTGATTCACCCCCCTTTCAGTATCAACACACTTTATCCCATGCCAGAAGACCAGTGATGCAACACATGTTGCGAAATTGTTTTTCAAAGAGGTTTTGAGACTCCATGGATTGCTCAAGAGTATAGTTTTAGACAGGGATACCAAATTTGTTGGTCATTTTTGGAGGACGTTGTGGAAAAGGTTGGGGACACATATATGTTTTAGTTTTGCATATCATCCACAAACAGATGGATAGACCAAGGTTGTGAATATAATTTTAGGATATTTGTTGTGGAGTTTGGTCACTGAACACCATAGTCAGTGGGATCAGATTCTAGAACAAGTGAAATTTTCATATAATGACTCAGTGAACATGAGAATTGGGAAAAGTCCATTTCAAATTGTGTATGGAATGAATCAGAGAGGAGTGTCAGAATTAAGAGATTTGAAGCAAAAAGAATTTAGGAGCACGAGATACAAAGACTTTGCTGTAGATATGTAGGAGCTTCACAATCAGATCAAGGAGCAGTTGAATAAGAGTAGTAGTGAATACAAGCACAAAGCTGATCAACACATGAGGAAACTTGAATTTTAAGTTGGAGATTAGGTTCTAGCACATCTAAGGAAGGAAATATTCCTAAGGGGAACATACAATAAGATTAATTTGAAAAAGACAGGGCTGTGTAAAATCCTGAGGAGATTTGGTGAGAATGATTATGAGTTAGAGCTGCCAGAAGATGTGGGAATATCACTCATATTCAACATTGTTGACCTGTACCCTTATAGGGAGGATGGATTCGAAGGATATGAAGATCAAAGGAGGATCCAGTGGGAGAAATATTTTCCTTTGGCAGAGAAGCCACAGATGGAAATGATCATAGATCAACGAGTTGGTAAGAAGACCAGAAGGAAGACACATTTTGAATACTTGGTAAAGTGGAAAGGATGACCAATAGAAGATGCCAGCTGGGTTGGTGAAGCAAAGATCCAAAAGCATGGAATGTCGGTGAAAGAGCTCATGGACAGGAGTCCATGAATTTTTCAGCCAAGGGAGTATGATGTAGGAGTATTGCCGACAAAGAACAAGAGTGGAAGACAGCTGGGCGCACTAGCGCACATTTTGAAATATTTTGAATTTCAAATATCAGTGTATTAATGTAATATATAACAAATTTTTTTGAGTTATGAACATATTTAATTATCAGAGGCCGAGCAATCGTATAAGATCGATGGGGAATGTATTTGTTTTATGAATCAGATTGTGGTGCAGATATGGAGCTTGCACTCTTATCTTTTCGGCTCGATATTTATTGTAATATATGTGAATTAGTTGATAGAATTTAATTCCAATAGGATAACGTAGAGTAGTTGGAGGGAAAGGATCGAAGAGAAACCATTTTGTATAAAGATTTGTAATATTTCCCAATAGTGGTTGTTGATTGTTGTAGAGAAGAGGTTGTTGATAGAAGAGAAATAATCAGTTGTTGTTGAATCTAATGTGTAGATTTCCATTGTAAGATAAGAGCTAGGAGATACAGAGAAATGTTGTATGAATGTATGTAAATTTCAGTTGGATGAATATAAAAGAGGAAAACATTGTCCCAAATGTGTGTTGTTATGTGTCTATCTATTTGAATGAATGGTAGACTCTCTGCTATTTTTCAATTCTCTACTATTTCTTGTTCTTAAAATCCATGATCAAATTTTCTTTGTTGAATGTATGAGTCACTACGAAGAGTACATAGGTTCCAATTGTTTCTCTTCTTTGAGAAAGTGCAAGGTGTGCATAGTGTCCACAAGGAGTGTGTGACCGAGTTTGTTTCGAATCAAAGCTCAGAAGAGATAACAAGAACTTGTATGTGTGCAAGGAGTGCATTAACATCTGCAAGGAGCATGTGACAAAGGTTTTAGACTCAAAATATCATAAGGAGTAGAGTGATTTCAATCACAAGAGACAAAATAGGTTGGAGAACAGTCACAAGGAGTGATAATTCATCCACACAGAGAAGCTGAGTTGTAGACAAAAATCTGTTACAAGGTGTGCACGGATCGATATTTCGACTAAGTGTCGAAGGAAGTGTTGAGAGGAACCAGAGGAAGTTAAAGATCAAGAGGAAGAGCAGTGGAAATATTCAAGGGAAGAAGTTCCTGAAGTCTTCACTAAAAGTCAATGAATGAGATTCGTTCTCGGAGGGAGGAGAATGATTCTAGACCATTAGATCTGGTAAAGCTATGAGGAGGATATTCGTGGAGTGTTTCAGTACTTCAGAGTTAGTCATGTTCGAGGAATTGATGAAAAAAGAGTCGCGAAGTCTGAAGTCACAATTCATTCCTTGGATGAGTACAAATAACAATCCTTGTTCTACATAGAGGTGGTGAAGTTACAAAGGAAAACATGGCATGACAAGATAATTAGGACTAGAAGTTTAAAGGAAGGGGATTTGGCACTCCTCTATCACTCAATATTTAAGGATTTCAAGGGAAATTTAAGAACTTTATAGATGGGTCCTTACAATATTGAAACATGATATGATATTGGATTAGTAAAGATCAGGACAATAGATGAGGAGGGAATTCCCCTCCTAGTCAATGGTTATAGGCTCAAAATATATAACAAGCCTCTATCCAATGAATAATTCATAGCCATAGTCAAAATACAATATCTATATGTGGTTGAGATAAATAATACTCTCAATCCATATTGATGGAAATGGGATCTTAGAAAAAAAGGAAAGAAAAAAGAGAAAAAATAAAATAAAATACCCAAATGAAAACCTCACTGAGGCACTTGGGATAGACATCTGGATGAAAAAATCCATGGAGGTAGCTTTAGGTCTATAAAAAAATATTCCCCATCATGGAAACCCTAACAAGCTTGATGGGGTAGAGCATTGATGAAAACTAGAAATGGAACTAGTGCTCTAACAAAAGAAAATGAAAAAAAAGAGAAAAAGAAAAAAACCCTAATATTGTTTCATCAAGTGTTTTAAGGTATATAGGACTAGCAATAAGCCATGAACAATCTACAAAATCGGGCCAACTTGAGTATTCCAAAAAAATTGAAATAGAAAGAAAAATGATCAACACATCTACCATAATAGAAACACAATGAATCAATATATGCATGATCTTACAAATCCTATTTGCAAGTATCAACATTATCATTATTATCACTATCTTCATTCTCCACTTCTTAACCTCCATTTTACACATTCTCCAATTCATCATCTTCATTCATGACCATATCACCATACAACAACACATGTACACCATACATTCAATTTCCAATACCATTTACAAGTTCCAAAAACATTTTTCATCATCAGTTAATATCTTGCAAACTGCTATGTATTACAATTACAAAACATGGTTTTTTGTAGGTACTATTCTACAAAATATACTACTACTACTTTAATAGCCTTATTTTCCACCCGAGGGACACATGGAGAACCCATTGATGATTCCTTCCCAAGACACACTCTTCTACCTTTGGATTTCATTGATTTTGAGGGAGGTCATGCTTTTAGCCACTAGCAGAGCACAACTAGTCACTGACTACACTACTGATAGCCTATGATCGCCCCTATAGCCTTCTAGAATTGGGAAGTTATGAGAAGATAAAAACTAGGTGAATTGTTTCTCTCATGATATGATATTGGGAACTCTTAATTGAGTCGAGGTTCAATAAGTTATATAGATATAGAAGCATACCCTATCCTCCTCCACCAATCTATATAAAGAAGTCATTCAAAGGGTAAGAGGAGGGAGAATCATTCACAAGTACATGCTGCAAAAATTTCATAGGAGATCTTCTATAGAGATCAATATTCATATCACATGAGCCTTTCTTGTGTGAGAGTTGGGGAGGAGTTGGAGAAAGGTCCCATGGAAGACTTCTTTGATGACTCAAGGTACACTTTCATGATTGATGTACTAATCTCCATTCATCAATATAGATCAATATGGTTTTCCCCTTCCAATTCTTGTATATTTTGTAATTGATACTTGTGATATATCTAATCTTTCCTTGAGTATAATAGGCTAGACCTAGTTTATATTTTCATTCCTTAAATCTTAAAAAGGTTTGAGAAAGGTGTGCACTGTCTCTTTGTGTGAAAGTAAAAAGTTTCAGGAGATGGAGATGGATATTTGGAGTTGCACCAGCCATGAACACATGAGGACAACATTCCCATCCAATTTTCATAGCATAATTAGGACAAATAAGATAGATCTAGTGATAACCTTGTTTTTGTTTATCCCACTGTCTATCTTGGATCAAGGGTAGATCCAAGGGATAACTCACCTATCTATTGGAGGGAAATATCCAACAATAGAACTAGAGCCTTTACTAGGGAAGGATATTTGATTCTTCCTTATTTTTAGATTTCCCTTTCTCTTTTTCCTTTGAAACTTGTTTTGTAGTTTATAATCTTCCTCATCACTCACTAATAGAGTAGATCTTTTAGATTTGTAAGATCTGGGCTTTTTTACCCAAATTTTGCAGAGAGTTGCACCTAACCAGTTTACACCGGAGTGACTGCTTGCAAGATGAAAATTATATAGCCTACAACTTCTTGCATACTAGTCACGTTCTTTGTGATTCTCCTAGGTCACGAATTCCCCTGTAGGTGACTATTTTCCAAATTTTTTTGATTTTGCTTGATCAGATTTGTACTTTGCCTGATCTTGTGAGCCTTCCAAGGGTATGATAGAATATATATATACTCTCTGTTTGAGCCACTTATTTTCTACCTGTGTTTTTGAAGTGAGTTTGAGGTATTTGAGTTCTTTGGTTGGGCTTTCTTGTTTGTGTGAGATAGCTTCCTAGTGAGTGGTGATCTGGGCAACATTCCCAACAAATAATTTTAGATATGGTAGTGTGTCCTTGTTCCTTTTACATATAGTTTGTATGTACTCAAAGGTGTTCCATCACTAGATCCTTTTCTAAGTTTTGTGTTTTTTATATCTTGTAGAAATTTGAGTGTCCTTGGTGACATTACTACCAATATCATACAACCCTTATATTTTCGTTTTCTGGTTTGATTTGCAGATTCATTTTCTTAGGTTAAATAAAATTGCATTTCAAAAAGAATAGAAAACAAAAGAAAAGTGCTAGGGTAAATCTTTTGAGCGTTCTTAACAAGATCACATGGGCATAATTCATGTTTAAGGATCTTTTCCATTTGTTGGATTGTATTGAGTGGTTGATTGAGGGAGTGTGAGGTTGTCCCATTGATTGTAAAATCTGAAAAGAAAACTTTCTCTTCCCTTCTTTGTATAGAGTTCATCGAAAGTAAAAGTTGCATAGTTTGCATATATATTTTCTCTTCTTTGGATTGCATAAGAGTAAAAAAATCATTGAACTTCCATCTACTCCCTTGAGAAAGAAACAACCATAAGAAAAATAACACTTAGTTAAGATATATTAGACTCTTTTTCTTTATAGAAAACTGACATAGATTAGGATTTAGGGACTTGTTGTAGGATTGGAGAGTAAACTCTTCAAGGCCAAAAAAAAATGAACCTATAAGTCACTACTGAGAGAATCAATCCATTTTCACAGTGTGTGTGTTGGGAATATCCTCTAACACATGAGTTAAGCATAAGGTCACATTGGGGCAAGTGAAGTGATATCCACTCTCTACTTGTATTGGTGTTTGCTATATTTCTTGGATCACTACGTGTATGGGGTTTCTGAAAGTGCCCACACCTCTCTATGAGGTAGTGTGCTCAAAGATTTAGGATTTGTTTCCCTGCCCATATGTGTGGTCTGGACTTTGAATATTTTCTTTATAATCAATTGTGATGTGGTAACCATAGTGGCCTTTCCTATGTATCTACAGAGGCGACTACAAGTGATAATTTCATATGGTACCTGGGGCAGACATTGAACCTTTGTTTTAGTTCCCCTGGAGGGTGCCTGCCTTAATAAAGGGTATTTTCACTGGTAAGGGATATTATGTGTGGGCTTTCATAACTGTTCCTCACATATTTTCTAGCTAATCTTTTGGGGACTCGAAATCCCCCAAAGGGTTGGTTTTAGGAAGGATCCTTAATCCATTGGTTTGCCTATTGATAGCCTATATTTTTTAGGGGTGTGCTCTTTGGTTCTGATTGTACATCAACTATAGGTTAGTTTTTGTTATTTTTATAACACACCTCATTAACCATGGCTTAAGAAACACTTCACTAGTCCCATCGACAATGAGGACTTGCACCTAAAAAAAAGGAACAACCACCTCTTAAATGGAGAGAGATATGTGATAAAGAGTTTAAAGATTATGACAGAAGGTTTGAGGAGAGTGAGTATGTATAATTCGAAGAGGTAGATTAAATTCCTCCATGCCATTTTAACCCTCCTTTGATTCATCCTACAGACCTTGTACTCATCCAAGTTACGAGACACTTCAATGAGACTTTTTCTTTGTTCAGTGATCCTCACATGATGTTGGGACCACGTGTTTCATCCAATGTGGTTGAGACTTCAATCACATCGACATGAATTACAAGAGGAACCTATGTGATGTCCTCCTTTTCGTCCATTAGTGCCATAGGACCCACACCATATTTTCCGATTTCATCAGGTGTATCCATTTGGGGGATGTCAGCTATAACTTCCTTTCCCTCCATGAATAAACCTATCATTGGGATACCCATACCATTTGTTATAATTCCCACATATGGATATCCATTTGGTGGGGGGGCAAGCCTTAGTTTCAACACTGAAAATGGATCTCCTTCCACATGTGACATCCTTTTTGGTAGCCCAACAATGCAAAATATTGGTTTTCCTTTTAGATGGAATATGTTTAGTGGGTTGTGGGATACTCCTAGCCAATATGGGGGCACAATGTTCCTAGGGGATTCAATATCCCATGGGGTAACCCACCAATTCTTGGAATATATAATCCTTCCACGTATACCTCTGTGCCTGTGGGAATTTCCCCTAGGGGAAATTATGGTCTAGGGAGTAGTGGACCTTCTAGTCATCCCAATGCCCCTGGGAGCATTCCCCTTAGGGGAAATTACATTCAGTGGGGTGGCTACCCTTTAATATCCACTTCTAGTCTTGGATGTTATTTCTTTGGGACTAGTTATGGTGAGGGGGTAATAATCCTTCATGGTCCATGTTCACTCTTGGATGTAATCCTCTTGGGGGAATGTACGAACCTTGAAGCAGTAATGTTTGTGGGAGTCCATTTAATCTGAGAGGTAATCCTCCTAGGGGTGTGTACAGTCCTAAGAGAATCCAGACTCTTGGGAGTGCTTCCATCCCTAGGGGAAATAACCCTTTTGGAAATATGAATCCCATCAGAAAGGTGAACATGGGGGAACCTTAGGGTTCATGTGGTTCACAAGGTGATTCATACTCTACCCAATATTCATTTTCGAACACGTAGTTGACTTTATTGGAGGCATTAGAATTTTCAGAATTATCATGTTTGACAAATGACCCCATCCTCCACGACCTGTTATGGCCAACCATACCTATCAAGTTTCCATTGGACATGATAAATTTTGATGGAAATATAGGAGAAGACCTATCCACACACATTATGACTTATCACCTATGGTGTTCATACAAATCTTTGATGAATGGAAATGTTTGATTATGTCTTTTCTAGATATCCCTAACTAGAGGTGCCACTAAATGGTATATCGAACTTAAAAGTGCTTCCTTCACTAGCTCCAATGACTTGGCCATGACATTTTTAATGCATTTCCAATTACCCATTAGGTACAAGAATAGGATAGAGCTATTGAAATCTCTGTTCCAATATACCTCCACTCATATTTTTTATCACAATCATGAGTGGAGGTGACGACATAGGATGATCAAATCCAATATTCCTGACCAACTCCTCATGGATTGGTTTACCAAATCTCTCTTTCCACCTATCGCCAAAGATGTTGATATGGAAGGGGAAATTACCAAGGAGAAATCCATATTACATTCCCAACATTTATACTTGATCTACTCTCAATCTGACACATTATATGATATTATTCCAAATGCTCCAAGGTTGCCAATATATCCCCATAAACCAAACCCAGGACCCCATGCCGATGGCTTGTTGGTTCCATTTCCAATACATATGTGGGACAATTAGCTGGAAAATTGGGTCAAGTGCACATTTAATCACACCCACCAGCCGCTATGCCTACCACTCATACTGCTCAATTTCCTGCTCAACATTTGAGGTGAATTCAGTTCAGTCCACACAACCGAACAATCCTCAACAACCTGGAGGGAAGAAGAAAAATAAGAAGAAGAATTATATCAATGAGAGTGTAACTCCTCAGACCCAAAAAAATATTTGGGGAGGCACAAAAGAGAAGAAAAATAATAGGTGTCATTGGAATATTTGTGGGAAATACCATCCTACTCACCAATGTCCCAAGATGGATGAAATTCATCGCTATTTTTCCCAACAGAGGGTGCCCAACAACCTCTTTTTTGAATCATCCATTTACTCCCCAACCACAACAAATGGTTTTTTCAAATCCTACCCTTATGCAAGGGAGCATGGCAGGTGCTCCTTAGTTTGAGGGGTCATCCTCGAATGCCAACATATTCATGTGTGACGAGACGATCTATTTTCCAACTTGAGCACAAGAATACAATACTCCTGAGGTTGGTCCTACAAATCAAGATCAATTCAATTATTCCCAACCTGGTGGCCCTCTCTTGATAGAGAAGCCATCATTTGAGAATTTATTGACCCACCAAAGGGTGTTATTTGACACACAACTCATATCCTGAATGCATGGGCCACCTACAACTACAATATTGTGGAAGACTTGTCCCAGGAACCATGTGTAATTTTTTCTCTCAAAGTCCTACAGAGATGCCCCACACAACATAAAACATTATTTTCAGAAATAGATGGGGTTAACCCCTTAGAGTCTAGTTTAATTACATTTTGATTGGACCTCACTCATCATAGGATCTCCCACAAAATTGCTTTTCAAGTTCCAGTGAGAGTAAGTGGAAAAAACATGTTCTGCATAGTTGTAGATGAAGGTGCCTCTAGTTTCATTATGTCCATTGAATGCTGGAAATATATCAGCTCTCTAAAGCTCGATTCATCCAACACCATGTTAAAGGAATTTAATGGACATATGTTCAGGCCTCATTGTATCATCAAAAAAATTCCCTTTGAGTTAGGTGGTAAGATTGTCTCCATTGAAGTGGAGGTGGTCAATGCTCCTCTAGAGTACAAGTTGCTACTTGGCTGCACTTGGTTCTATGAGACGATGGTTTTCATCTCGTAGGTGTTTAAGGTTCTTTGATTTCCTCATCAAGGAAATATCATCACCATTGACTGGATTACATTCTGCACCCCAGAACTTAGAACCAATGTGGGCTCCAATGTACCCTTTGTTAGTGAAGAGTGTGTATATGCGTCTTGGTGTGAGGATGTTCAAAGATCACTCCTTGATGGGTACATTTACCCTTCCCCCTCTACCTTCACTTTTGAATGTTTCTCCTATCAATATGATCTCTTTGTTTACTAGTGGATCCCTTGGATATATTAATCCTTGGGTAGTAACTCATCTTGAGGAAGTCTAATTTACATAACTCACATGCCACTCAAAATGGTTGAGATTGCAAGCATCAACGATCTCATCAACACCACCTGACATTGGTCAAAAACTCCATCCTAATATGGGATATGATCAACCTACTCCACCCATATGGGTTTTTGACTCTCTAAGTTTGTATGATTTCCTCAATTTTTAGTTTCCTTCAGATGAGGCAATCCTAGAAGTCATGGCTTCCATTGATAAGCCAAGGGATTATGAGCATCCTTGAGCATCCATTATTCCTAATTTGGAACTGATGAGAGGGGTATTCAGTGAAATTACATATCTTGATTTCTTGTAGGCTCGAGAGCCCTCCTGTAGACCTGCCATGACTCGAAGTTGACCCTCATTTTTATCTCTTCATTTATGTTCTGGCCATATCTTGATGGGGTTCCCATCATTTTTATTTTACTTTATGGCCACATATGCATTATATTCTTATGTCTTGGGGCCTAGTGTTGCATTGTTGTTTGCCTTTATCCTTCTTACCGACACTGCATTCACTCTTGACCTCTTGCTTATGCATTCACTTACCTTCATTTTCTGACCCTATACCCCTGGAGATAACCACTTCTATGATTGGACCTCACTTGATAGTACCTTATTTGAATTCATATTTCCTAGGTTAGTTACATGTTCTTGGAACATAGATGCATGTTGTTAAGCCACTCATTCTCTCCAGATGAGCTGAATTTCAACTCTTTTTCGTCCTTGTTAAACCATGAAAAATAAAATTGATGGGCGTACTTTAACTCTTTTTATTCTTGTTAAATCATGAAAAAGACACCTTAAAAGTATATTTTTTCTTCTTTTTCGGGATCATAAAAACTGTACGAAAAATACACCTTTGAGAATAATTTTATCTCTCTTTCGTGCTCGTTAAATCATGAATGAGACACTATAAAAATAATTAGGTTTTGTTTTACCATTGATTTGTATTTACAAAAATGGTAGTTGTCATTCGTGTCATCCTTGAACATGGAATTTGTTTTCATCATTGTCTTACAGTTGGGTTATAGATTTCCTAGGAGTTGTATACTATTCATATGAGTCATATACTCCTCCAACTGGTTACTCTTCCAATGATTATGGAGAGTGATTCAATTCCTGATGCATTGTTGCACTTTATCAATGGTTCTATTCAGTCTTGCTTCCAAGTCATCATTATGTCGTGATATATGTTCAAGGGAAGTTAAGCTTGAGTCTACCATCCCTATGTTAGTTTTGCTTGGTTATTTCATCTTCTCACATCATCCCTCAGTGTATGTTTCATGTCGATTGATGGGGGAAACATTAAGTCCCTCCTTCAATAGATCTCTTCCTATGGAATTTATCACATTATCTAGGAGATGGATTTAGAAACTAGCTAGTACCTTGGATCTTGTTGTCCTTAGTGGCATGCTTCCTCACAATTAACAATGGGTTGAAATTATTTACTCCCGATTGATTGATTCTATGAGTGTTAGACATCATATCCTCTATTCACACTTGATAGATTGTA
>ML852928.1:0-14886 GCA_009831015.1 Picea engelmannii | reverse complement strand
TTATTGCTTCAAGTCATTATGATGGAAATTTTCTAAGTCCCATTTTTGAACTAGACACACCCGAGGAAAAAAGTTAAACATGAGTATCACATCTATAAAAAGCGTTGTAGGATTGACATCCTCCTTAGGTTGTTGTTTCGGTGATAACAGATTAATCTGCAAGAATATCTGCATATTAACCCCATATCAATATAATATTATGATTAACTAATTCGGGAATTCGAGACTCTGGTTCTTTGGGGCTCCGACCTTACTTACGCAGTGAAATTCTCCCTAGGTCATCTACCAGCTCAATGTCTTATGGCTGGTGTGTGACAAACTGGCACGCGTCATTTTTTGCATGGATACCACCTATACTTCAAGTTGCTTCCCACATGTCCGATGCTTCGGGATTCTATTTCTCCCTCGGTCCCACCATAGCAGTGCATTTATTCCCATTCCAACCTAACAGGGACTACACTACCATGCAACACTTGTTAAATGTAAAGGAAATATAAAACTCAAAAAGTGTATGCATAATACATGTTTCAGTATAGAAAAATATAACAAATTGATTCACATTCATTGATGGTTATATAATAATAGTAATAGATCTCCTTTTTACTTGCCTAGAGTTTGTATTTGAAGTTTACATCCTTTTTCGGTTTAATATTAGAGATATTCTAGAACCGTAGAGCCATAGGTTTTGTAGTGATGTAATGAGCTTCTGAGCTATGACGCCGCCAACACCAGTGCCTTGGTTACCTAAATATCATGTCTTTAAATTTGAATTTTCCTTTAATTTATAAAAAAACTCTTTTATAGTTGGGATTCCTTCATTATATAATAATAATAATAATTTAATTTTAAGCGACTGCTAAAGTCTACAAAGGTATACATACCCTACTCCCCTTTGGATTTAAACTTGCAAAACACATGTTCTTAACCATTCGGCCTACTCAGGTTGTGTTTTGCATTTGCTATGAAGCTACCATTGAATTGTTTGTTTGTTATGCATGAGGTCTCTTATACCCGAATTGTTTCACTTAGTTGCATTTTTTTTTTCACTATGAAGTTCTGAGACTTCTAATAGTAAGTGTTTTTCATCTTCAACCTTCTTAGTGGCATACATATGATAAATTCATTCAACCCACACAGTTTTAAGAATTGTTCAACACCTTGTTTCAGTATGGAGCTGACAGTAACTCGTAATATTTTGATTTTCTCATATTCTGTAATTCTTTATCACTTCATAATTTCTCCTTAAATTTAGATATTAAATTGTGATTTAATAGGAAATTAAAATATTTATTATGAAAAAAATCCAAATTTAAATTTTATTCTCCAATTAAAAAAAGAAAAAAAGCGTGTGTGTGTGTGTGTGTGTATATGCATTGGATGTAGCTTGGGTAGTTGGGAGGAATGATTGTTATCCTCCCTACCTAAGTTCAAATCCTTTGAGTGACATATTGTGTCCTTAATAAGCCTATAAGACACTTTTGTTGTTGGTTGAGCATCGCCTATGTGGTAAACCATATCTGTGGTAAACCATATCTATGCCAAATTATTCTAGCTCTCATTTTCATGGAAAATAATCATGTTTTTCCCTTTTAAAAATTAAGAAAACTTGCAAAAACTTGTATAAATAAAAAAACATTCAACAAAAAAAATTATAATACAAAGAAATTTACTAAATGCTTATGATAAAACTTAAAAAGAAACTTAAACTCCTTAACCTCCAACTTACCATTAACTTATACATTTTTTTTCTAACTATTATAACGGGATGATCATTACTCATATCATTTAAAAAACAGGCAAACCTTTTAAAAACCTATATTTAATGGTAAGCAACATTAATCACAAAGGACATCAAAGAAATGATAAAAAAATTTAAAAAACCAAAAGGAAGATATTACAAAAATATATAAAGTGAATAACATAAAAAATTACAGTGATTTAGGAAATGTATTTTTTTATAAGTATTAATATAAATTTAGGGGAGGATATTTTATAGTTGTAAATCTATTTTCATATATTAAACATGGAGTATTCAATCGTTTATTATTTGTTTTAATATTACACTATTTATTGTTTACACATATACACCTACACTACAGATCTCACAAAGGAGGTGAGAGAGGTTAAGAAGCATGCATTTTTATTTGCAACCAGTTAATTATTATATTAAAAAACTCTTTGGTATATTATGATGTATTCTGTAAGCCTGGTGCATGTCTCATTAATGTATAAAATGCTATGAAAATTTCAATTGGCTGTTCGTTATAATAAATCTTAAACTATCGATACTACAATGAACCTATGCTTGTTGACTCACTATACCCTTTTTCAAAGACTCTCACTGCGACAAAATAAAATAATGAGTTTTAAAGGTATATATATATATAAATGTATATTCATGAGGGATGAATATCCATGTTGCGACTCAAAATAGGATCCTCGGTCAGTTTCTTACAAGCCTTTTATTTGATTGTTCAAGATCCAAAATGCCATAATCAAAATCTACCATGGCAATTCTTACTCTATATGAAAGAGAATATTCTAATTATACAGAGCTAAGACTAAAAACAAACCTGCTAAATGTCATCAACATAAAAAAGACGAGAGGCTCCATTAAAGTAAAAAATCGATGGTCTCAGATTCCTCTCCATCTACGAATTCTTAAATATCAAATACCAAATGTTCCTGTCCAGAGCATCAAAGCTTCCTTGGAAAGGTTGTTTGCCTTGGAGTTTAATTCCCTGTAAATATGTTGAAAGGAGAGCCAATAGAAAAGACTTATTTGATACTTCAAATCTCCAAGCAAGGGTCCCAGGCTCATGTTTTTCACTGTCACCTTATTGCATGCCCAACCAATCACCAACTTAGAATCACAAAAAATCTATATTTTTTTTACCCTTTTTCTTGGGCAATGGACAACGGAATTTTAAGAGCGATGAAATCTGCTTTTCTATTTGAGCCAACCGTGCTTTAAGCCATTAAGCCATTTTCCCACGTGAGAAATTTGTTGTTGAGGGCTAACCACAAGGTTATTTTTCTCTTCAATGGTGCATAAAGTTTCCATAAAGCTCCCCATCAACAACAAGTGTTTCCAGAGAAGCTAGCCTCTGCAACTGCGTTGTATCCCATTTTTTTAGTGAACTCACCAGAGCTTGCATTTTTTGACCAACATATGGAATCCACTTATTTTTCATTCAAGAGAATGTAATTGGAAGTAAGGCAACCAATGAAGTGAGACCATTCATTTACCAACGAGCCAGTCAATCCTAAAACAATATTATCTTTCCAACCCACACTTCCTCTCATTTGCAGGATTTGTGGTTGAGTATTTCCCAGATTGAAAATACTGGCATCATGAAGAGAATTTATGAGAGGATCAAAGAGTATATAATCTTCTCCAACTCCCATCCACGGGTATGAACCAATTCTGACCTTTTTCCCATTTCCAATCTTCCACACAGTCCATAGCCCCACTAAGGGAAAGAGAAAATAAGAAAATATTTTTTTACACCCCATCCCACCAGCTTCTTGGGGAACACAACACAACTCCACTTGACAAGTGTCTTGCTACCAGAAGATTTAGATCACAACCAGAGAAATCAAAAACTACAATTTTTATTTTTTGTGAGAATTCCTTTGGACACCACAATAATAGTGGTCTAGTAAATGAGAATGATTTCTAACACTTATTTGATTTAATCTCCCACCACGAGAAAGAAGGCGATTCCCCCAGAAAGAAACTCAAGCTTCCACTTTATTGTACAACCAAGTCCAATCTCTCGCCTTATATCCATCGAGTTTTAAGAAGAATCCTAGAAATTTGAAATCCACTTCCATATCTTTTCATGGAAAAGGGAGGGCCTCTTTTAAGTGTTGGAGAGATACTTCTGGAATGAAAAAGGGAATTAGAAAATATTTTTGAAAGTTTACCTCCATTCCTGTGGCACGACAAAAAGAACCCAATATATTATTTAAAGTATAGAAATTACGCAGAACAAAACATAATACATCGTCCACAAACAAGAGGTGTGTTAAAGATTCAGAATCTGACACCTTTACCCCAATAAGATTACGACTTTTCCTTGATTCAATGATCAATCTTCTTAAGGCCTCAACGATTAGAAGGAAAAAAAAGGAGACAAGGGGAACCCTTGGCAAAGACCTCTTGTCGTTTGGAAAAAACTAGAGGGGGAACCATTAATGAGTACAATGAAAGAGATTGAGGTTATTGTTGGCATAGGGGCAGACCTAGGGTTTAGCTCCAAGAGCGCACCAACAAGCCCTAACTACTGGATGTTTCGGAAACACCTACGAGGAATATGTAGTCTCACCCAAAGTAGCTATAGGGGGTTGCAGGACATAGGTGTCTACAACCAAAGGAAATGGAAAATGGATTCAAAGAAACTACACACAATAACCTAGTATTCTTTATCTTCCCTAGGCCTACTGCGCAAGTTATATCTTAGATCTAACACAATATCACAATAACAACATATCAAATGACAAAGAACCCAACATCAATCACACATAACATGAGATATACGTGGTTCAACCTCTCTCTAGGGATATGTCCATAGAACTGTGCCTTATACTATATTAAGATGAAATCATCCAATTCGTATCTGCGCTCTTAGCCAACATATCTTCTCTCTTTCTCTCTGTCTTCCCTTCTTGCGCACCCATCTTCAGGGTTGATCTTCGCACCCAGCTGAAGATCTTACAATACAGAAGGCCCTCACACACAACACTTCTCTCTCACAATAGTAGACACTCAATCACACAATAACAATGAACTCTCAACCAACTTAGCACCAACCCATCCTAGGTCCTTTAGACCTTTATTTATACATTACAATAGATCTCGGGCATCCTTAGGTTGAAACCTAAGTGTCAAAACCCTACATACCAAAACCCTAGATCAACTTGACCTGCGTTTTCAAGGCTTTGCCAACCTATCGTTCCTTCCTTCTCGTGCTGTGCTCCAAAGCATCCAACGGTGGATTTTTCTTCTTGCTAAGTTGTCCACGATCTATCTTCCTTGTTGATATGTCCATCCTCGATCTCCTCGTCCAATGACTTGCTTTCTCTTACTTCACACCGTCGTTTTTTCTCTTCTGCTCACTTCAACCTAGTATCAGTCACTGTGTCTTCCATGTAGTTCGCATTCTGTCTTTTCTGCCTTAATCTTTGCTTACTTCCATATCCAAGGGCCAACAGGCCCCCAACACTCACTTGTGACTCATCCCTAGTCACTTCATATCTGATCCTTCTTATTTTCTTTGACTTTAGGTTGCGCGGAGCAGCTTGTGCTTTCTGCTCTATCCCTCCCCCACTGTGTACAGACTATCTTTTCTATGTCTGGTACCCAGTTTCAACTACACTTGGTACCTAGATGCTTTTCCTTACGCTGTTAATGAGAGTTGCGAGGCAACTGGTTATCATAATACAATTTCAACCGACTCCCATTCACCAAACCTTCCTTCCATTCTCCATTCAAAGTCTTCAACCGTGCAACTCCTCCTTCTGTAACATAAGCAACCTCATATGGCCCAAGCCAATGTGTTCTGAACTTTCCTGGATGCTTCATGAATTTTATTTCGTATACCAAAACCAAATTGCCTTGCTTAAATGCCTTCTTCTTGATGTTTCTGTCATGGTAGTGCTTTTCTCTTTCTTTTTGTACCTACTGATGGAATCCTACAATAAATTGGTCTTCTTCTAGTTCATCCAACTGCATGAGCCTCTCTTGAACAACGCTAGTGTCATCCATATTTGTAAAGGTTGCGATTCTTAATCTTGGGACCAAATATTCCATCGGGACAACTGCTTCGAGACCATAAACCAAATTAAAGGGGGTCTGCATTGTGGTTCTATAGGCCCATAGTATTGCTGGTACTTTTAAATCCCAGTCATCCCTGTTCACACTGCAAATCTTCATCAATGTTGTCTCCAAAATTTTGTTGAATGCTTCAACTGTGCCATTTGCTTGTGGATGGTAGGGTGTGCTCTTATGATGATGGACTGCAAATTCTCCAGTCAAGGCTTCAACAATCTTACTGATGAAATGTGTGCCTTGATCGCTCATAAGGATCTCTGGGCATCCAAACCTGGTTATGATGTCATCAAATATGAATCATGCAGTTGTAGTTGCACTACAGTCCTTAACTGCTCTTGCTTTGACCCATCTGGTCAAGTACTCTATCGCAGTTATTATGTATCTGGCTCCTGTGCACTTCCCTAGTGGGTTTATAGGTCCCACGAAATCAATGGATTGTTTCTCAAATGATTGTAGGGTCAGCTGCGGTGCTAAAGGCATTTCATCTCTTCTAGACGGGTTTCCAACTCTTTGACATACATCACAGGCTCTGTAACAGTCCTTAGCATCTCTGTGTAGGGTAGGCCACCAAAGTCCATCTCTAAGAACCTTCTGCATTGTTGCTTTCCCTGCGTAGTGTCCTCTTGCGATGCCTTCATGAGCTTCTGCGAGGATCAATGGTAGCTCTGTTTCCATAACACACCTCCTCAATATCTCATCAAGCCCCATCTTGTATAGATGTCCAACTATAAGTGAAAATTTTGTAGCGTGCACTGCCAACTGCTTCTTCTGGGTGATTTTATATTCACTAGGTTCCATTCCTGTTGACATGAACTGGACTATATTCACGAAGTGATCATCAATATTTCTAATGGCTAGTAACTATGCATCCGACAATGTATCATCCAAAATAGTAGGCTCTTCTCCATGTTCCAACCTTGACAAGTGGTCATGACCTTTTTTCATTCTTCCTGGCTTAACCACAATCTCAAAATCATATTCCTGAAATAGCAGAAGCCATCTGCATATCCCCCCCCCAACACTGGCTTGTTGACTAAGTATTTCAGCACAGAGTGATCAATAAACATTTTAAATTGCCCTCCCAATAAGTAGTGGCAAAACTTCTGCAATGCATACACCATGGCTAACCCTTCTCTCTCAGTGGTGGTGTAATTAATTTCAGCTGTTGATAGCTTCCTGCTAGCAAAGGCTAATGGGTGGTCAATGTCTCTAGTTCCCAGTTGTGCTAACACAACTCCCAATGCAATAGAATATGCATCGACATGTACATGAAATTCCTTGCTCCAATCTGGGAAAACCAGAATAGGCATGGTAACCATTTTTTGTTTCAGTGTGTTGAAGCTCTGTTGGCATTCTTCTGTCCAATTAAACTGACAGTCTTTCTTCAAAATCTTCTCCATGGGTGTTGTGATCTATGCATAGCCTTTTATGAAGTTCCTGTAATATTAGTGTGTCCCAGCGTAGTGTGATGCTATTTGACTGAAGTAGGAGGGGGAAGATAAACTATAATGACAATCTTAGATGGGTCTACCAACAGTCCCTGCTTACACACAATATGACCTAACAACACTCCAAATGGTGAAAAGAAGATGCACTTCTTCAGGTTCAAGGAAATCTAACACTGCCTAAAGTTATCCAACATTACTCTTAAACATTCAATATGATTTTGTAATAAGCTAAAGATAGTCCAATCATCAAAATATGCTTCCAAGAATTTATGTAAAAAATCCTTGAATGCTTCGACCACCACCCTGGAAAAGATGGCTGGGGCATTCTTCAATCCAAATGACATCACTGTATACTGGTAGGATCCCCATTCTGTTGCAAATGTGGTCTTATGGCAATCTTCCTTGGCAATCCGGATCTGATGGTATCCTGAAAATCCATCTGTAAAAGAATATACCTCCTGTCCTCCTACATTATCTAACACTTCGTCAATAAATTGTGTAGGGAATGGGTCATGCAAACAAGCATCATTCAACTTTCAGAGATCTACGCAGATCTCGATTTCTCCTATCTTCTTGTCTTGTACCACCATAGGGCTAATCCACTCTGACTCTTCAACATGTTATATGATTCCTGCTTCCAACATTCTGTCAAGTTCAATCTTCACTTTCTCCTTTTATTTAGGGTTCAATATGTAGGGTCTATGTTTGACTGGCCTTGCATTTGGTTTCAAAGGGATCCTCATCTCTCCCATGAGTCCTTTAATGCCCTTCATGTCAATGAACTTGGTTGGAAACAAGTCCTGATATTCATGCAGTAACTCTGTGATCTTGTCAATAGTGGCAACATCCCAGTAATCTCCAACATTTGCAAGCTTTGGTGTTTACTCTGTTCCAATATTAACTTTCTTGACCTTGATTGACTGTCCAATGAAAGGTAGTTCAACTCCTGGTCCTTCTATGTCTCTTTGTCCTTCTATTTCGACGATGTTCACCTTCCTAGGATTATCATCTTCATCAACATTGAAATTGTAACATCCTTGCAATTTCTGGAGAGGCGCATTCCATTCATCCTCTTCTTGTTCCAAAGGGAGGCTAGGTGCCTCCTCATATACTTTATGTCTTATAATCTGTAATGCTTGATCTACTATAGGATATTGGATTTCAAATAAAAAGGTAGTTACAAAGTTCTGAGTCATACCTTCCCAATTTGCAGTGATGAGGCACAATTCTGCTTGTTGGTACCAATTGATAGGGGTTGTGTTCAGTGTGTTGATGATATTGTGCACCCACTGCTCTTGAGAAATGCTTCTCCAGGATTCCTCGCAACTTTGCACATGGTCCTTCAGATAGATTCAACCTATGTACCTAACTTCGCAGCCTTCTGCTTGCTCGGAAAACCATCTTCCTGGGGTTGCTTTCAGGGCCTCATCCATTTCCAAAAATCTTTGTTTTATTGGTACAATTTCTTCAAATTCCAACAAGAAAGATTCTAAATGATTTAGACCATCAAAGGTGGGAAAGTTACTTACTGTTGTGCTGATCCAGCAAACCTCTCTGGTTAATATAACACATCTCCTTGTAGATACTATGTACATTTTGTTCTTTCAGTTCTCAAGTGCTTCTTCTGAATATGATGAACATGCATCGTCACTTCGCCAACTTAGGTTCCCATTCGCCGTAGGATTAATGTAATCATGTTGTTTGGTTGTTAATTTGTATATGTTTTCCAGTTCATATGTGCGGTCTTCTTCTGTGCATCTCTGACCTTCATTGGGATCCAAAGGTGCAATGACCCTAAGGCCATCTCCTTCAAATGTCATTCTTTTTTTATTTAAATCAACCATAGTGGAATTATTGAAATCCCAATCAATTCCTAACAACGCAGGGTAAGGACAACTATCATCAACTATCTCAATCACCTCGAAGTATGAAAACATCTTTACACTGTCGATGTCCACTGGGACATGTTCCAATCTTCCAAAGGGGATTACATCTTGCTAATTAGCCATCCTAAGCCTGATAGGGGAGTAGATCAACTTAGGTTTTCCCATCAGTGCCTAGGTCTGCTTCGTCATGACATTGACCTCCGACCCTAAGTCAAGGACTACATAATCTATATCATACTCTCCAATTTGAGCATTCATGTGTAGTTCCTTATTTGTCCTTCTCTTTTTAGAGACTTGGTGTACTGCTTTATTCAGCAAGGGATCTATCTTTCCTAATTCATACTGTCTGATTAAATTTTGTATCTCTTGTACATTGCTTTCATCCTGACTCAACTTAATACAAGTATATAAGAATTCCATGAGCTTGCTTACCTCTTTTCCTTCTCTTGGCAGAGTAGACTGGTCAAATGCCAGAGGCATTCCACATTCTCTTACTTCTATTCATTTTGTCAATGAAGAACCTTGGTCTCTCTCGAATTCTTTTCTTGCCTCCTCAAATATTTGTTTTTCTTTCTTTGCATAAAAAAGTTGTGTCTTCTCTGCAGCTTTCCTGACCCCTGATTCTTCTATAGTCTTTCCTTGGGTCACTTTGTCTTCTCCTGTAACAGGGCCTCCTCTAATGATCAAAATGACTCTAGAGTCCTCTCCGCGAGGTTCAATGTATATCAGTTGCACTTGCGGGTTCCGCTGAGGTCCTCGTCTCTCCTCAAGTTTGGCTAGCAACATAGGACAATATTCAATAATATGTTCGAATTAGATACAATAGCTACAAGTGGTACTAGGGTTTTGACAGTCCCTTGCTAAGTGTCATGGCTACATGCAGTTATAAAAAATGATTTTTCCTCGGCCTCGACCCATACCTCCTCCTCTTCCTTTTCCTCTAAATCCACCGCGAGGGTTGAAGTTTCCTCTTCCTATGGAATTATACTGCGCAGTGCTTCCTTCTTGTTGTACTTCACCTTGAATTTTGTATATATCCCTCGACCTTTCACGCATGAGTTCGTAAGCCCTACAATCCCTGTCATCGTGTCCTACTGACTTACAAAAGGTGAAATAAATATTTGCGGGTGTCTGGACATATTTTTGCAGATAATAACATTCACCAGGCCAATGTCGACTTCTACATACCTTGCACCAGGGTAGGGTAACTTGCTTCAAAGGTCTCGAAGCTCCAGAGTCCAAGTATTCATGAAATAAGGGACAATGTTCCTTGTCATGGACTTCTGGTTTGCATTTGATACATCAAATGTATTCTCTTTTATCTTTTCCCTTGTCTTTCTTCTTATATTCGACTTGTAGAGATAAGCTAGTAAACTGACTCAAGATTTGACTCATACTTGAGCTGGATTCTCCCATAGGGTCTGATTCTAACTTCATGGCGATCTCCAATGCCTTAGCCTACGAATCAATATTCTGCTGCATCAGAGGAACTCTGATGTGTGGTAAGAGGGAAACAATGAGCCATTCCTTGTCCTGCTCATCTGGGATCTGGAAACTCAAATGGCCTGTCAAGGTCTTAAATATTTGATCAAACTCCCACACAGGTTCAACTATTCTCTTCTTGATTTATTTTAGTTCTATAATGCACTGCGACTCTGACTTAGGTTTCTTTAATTCAACAATTAGTGCAATCTTAATGACATTCAATGGTTTCGATGCATCTCCTTGGACAAATTTTATGTACCATCTCAATGCGCGATCTCTCAGGGTAGTACTAATCTGAGCTCATTTAACAAATTTGTGAGTGATATTTTTAATACTCCACAACTTCACATAGAAACCAGTGTTGATCATGATCTTCAGATCCATCTCCTCTAAAGGTGGGTAGCCTCATCTCATCTGCCATAGATCTTCCTAGGTTTCCTGATTGAATATGTGGTGGACTGCTAGTGACAATGCTTAGAGTGCTCTAGTGACTCTGATTACTCTGTTTTCTCAATGTTGTTGAAACAATAGGAGGAATAATAATACCTACTTCAATAGTCAGCATGGTTCCTGAAGTTGCTTGGGTCTTCCCGACAAGGTTCTTCATCTTTCCCTTCCTCTTCCCTAGAGGATTCTGAATGCTCTTCGTCTGTCAGATCTGCCTCTTCTTCACTATAGAAATCCTCATCCCTGTAGTTCTTCTTAAACATGTTCTCAAGAGGGAGTTCTCTGAACACTCTCCCACTGCACGTATGTCCAGCCTCCGTGTCTCTTTCACTATTCGAGTTCTTGAACATTATCCTTTTCCAATCTGACCAACTACTATATCTTCAAGATGTTCTTCTCATGCAATAGAATCTCGATCTTCAACTTCAAAAAGTGTAGAAATTTTCCTCTGGGTCCCTTAAAGAAATACCTCTCAGCTTGGCTATATGAATCTACTCTGTCAACAACAAACTCGGTGATATACCCTCCAATGGTACTATCGAACCAGTGATCTACTACTCTTGACATGACGTTATCAACTCTCTTGACCTTCTTGATCAGCGTCGACACCCAAATCACAGGGGTTCTAGATCTTATGTCAAATTGGGTGTCTTCTAACATAGCTAGCCACTCGTATAACTCCTGATGAATTCCTCCAAAGAAAATCTCGTGTATATCAGTAAAGATATATATTCCCAACCAATCCTCTATACTAAGATTAGGGTTCTTGTTTTGGGCTTCAATGAAGTCCTTTTCTTGATCCTCTATCCACTTCTGAATATCTGTCTTCGATGGAAACCACCTTGACATTCCCTTAAGAAGATTTTTTGGCATAGGGGTAGACCCAGGGTTCATCTCCAAGAGCGCACCAACAAGCCCTAACTACTAGCCCTTTCGGCAACACCTGTGAGGCAGATGCAGTCTCACCCGAAGTAGCGATAGGGGGTTGCAGGACACAGGTATCTACAACCAGAGGAAATGAAAAATGGATTCAAAGAAACTACACACAGTAACCTAGTATTCTTTATTTTCCTTAGGCATACTGCACAAGTTATATCTTAGATCTAACACAATATCACAATAGCAGCATATCAAATGACAAAGAACCCAACATAAATCACACATAACACGAGATATACGTGGTTCACACTCTCTCTAGGGCTACATCCACATAATTTTTCTTTATAATATATTAAGATGAAAGCATACAATTCTTATCTGCGCTCTTAGCCAGCAGGTATTCTCTCTTCCTCTTTGTCTTCCCTCCCTGTGCACCCAGCTGTAGGGTTGATATTTTCACCTAGATAAATATCTTACAATACAGAAGGCCCTCACACACATCACTTCTCTCTCACAATAGTACTCACTCAATCACACAATAACAATGAACTCTCAACCAACTTAGCACCAACCCATCCCAGGTCCTTTAGACCTTTATTTATACATTACAATAACTCTCGGACATCCTTAGTTTGAAACCTAAGTGTCAAAACCCTAGATACCAAAACCCTAGGTGTCTAAAACCCTAGATCAACTTGACCCCGCATTTTCAGGGGTTTTCCAACCTTTCTTTCCTTCCTTCTCACGTGGTGCTCCAAAGCATCCAACGAAGGCTTTTTCCTCTTGCTGATTTTTCCACGATCCATCTTCCTTGCTGATCTGTCCATTCTCAATCTCCTCATCCAATGAATTGTTTTCTCTTACTTCACACCATCTTTTCTTCTCTTCTGCTCACTTTGACCCATTATCAGTCATTGTGTCTTCCGCGCAGTTTGCATTCCGTCTTTTCTTCCTTAATCTTCTCTTACTTCCATACCCAAGGGCCAACAGTTACGCATCCCATAATCCAATTGATAGTGTGCATGGACATATTGAGTAATATCAGCCTCATAAAGGTCCAATTAACCCTGATCAAGGCTTTGGAGAGATATATCTTCATGATAATTGTCGAATGCTTTAGGTATTTAATCGAATGGATGGCCTCTTGTGCTAGTGAGAAAACATTGTGGATTTGTCTTCCATACAGGAAGCCAAATTGTTCCTCCTAAATAATACCGCTCAGAATTGGCTTAAGGCTCAGGGCAATAATCTTGGCCACTGATTTATAAATAAAATTGTAGCAAGCGATTCGCCTATAATCGTCGAATGTGAGACCATCCTGCATTTTAGGGATAATTGTCAGAAATGTTGAGTTAAGAGAAACCAAGATCTTTCCTAATGATTATGACTCCCGCACCACCTTTAACAAGTCCTCCTTCAGAAGATCATAAAAACCAAGGAAGAATTCAATCGATAGCTCATTTGGACCTGAGCTTTTCCATTTTTGCATGGAGGCAAGGACACCTAATATTTCCGCTTTTGGGATCTCCTCCTCCAACACTTTATTCATATCTTTAGTAAAAGAAGGTAGAAATATGGATATTACATCCATAATATCCTGAATTGGGAAACCTTTATTTTCCTTATAAAGGTTTTGATAGAAATATACCCCCTCTTCTACGATTCCCTTGAATGATTGTACCTCGTCACCTGATTCCTTTTGGATTTCTCAATAGTGTTCAGATTCTTCCTATAATTGGCATAATGGTGGAAATATTTTGTATTATTATCACCTTCCTTTAACCAAAGAGTGCAACTCTTTAATCTCCATGAGGCTTTCTCATTTTCCAGAAGAGTGTGACGACGGGTCTCAAGATCGCAAAGTTGATATAGATCAATGTCTGCATGAGAGATATAGTCACCACCTATAATAATGTTTTCAATATTCTACTCAATCTCCTTTAAGGACGATTGCAATTTTTCCTTGTACTTTTTTTCCCAACCTTTCATTACAGATTTGATGCGAGATATATTTTATGCAAGCTAATGCATGTAAGAGGAGGGTGAACCGACTGAGTGGGGTGTGCACACATTCTTAATGAGATCTTCAAATTTTTATTTATGCATCCATATACTATTAAATTTCATGGGAGAAGGAGGCTCTCACCTCCCATGGCCATCTGAAAAATGATAGGGAGGTGATCAGAGAGATCTCTAGTAGAAACCAAAGACTTGAAAAGGAAGGGACAAGAGAGAAAGTATTCATACACCAGAAAGAAATCCAATATTTTGTTGATAGTCACTTCCCCTGATGATATAATTTCTCTACATGGGATCGATCTTTACAGGATTCAAGTCCACCAACTTTAAACTTTCAAAAGAAAATTTGAAAAAATTGCATAGGTTATCTGGACATGCATAGGTACCCCAAATTTCCCATGAGGACAAATTCATATTAAAATCCCATCCTACGAGGGTAAAAGGACTACCAAA
Organism: Picea engelmannii; assembly: GCA_009831015.1. NCBI lineage: Eukaryota > Viridiplantae > Streptophyta > Pinopsida > Pinales > Pinaceae > Picea > Picea engelmannii. The sequence goes on along the minus strand of ML852928.1, from coordinate 433 downwards.
AACCTTCGATTCTGACAGATTGTTCCAATAAGAAACATGGTTGACACAAGGAACATAAATATTTACAATAATAATACATATGCCAATGATTTTATCCTCCAAGTGCATTAATATGGTCGAGTTGAGAGTTGAGTTTGATAGAGAATTGAAAGTTGGACTCCATCCTGTAATAAATCCTCTGGATTATCCTTCTACATCCATAGTGCAGAAATACCACGACTTCAGCCAAGGTTCAAAAAAGGATCTAGCTCTTGCACAATGAACCATATTTTCTTGAATTAATATCACGCTGGGGCTATGGCCCAAGATGAACCATTTGAGAGATAATCGTTTTTGGGTGCCACCGATCTCTCTCTCATTAAAATAAAGGACCTTCATGGAGGAACCCTCTTGAGGGATTTTCCTTCTCCAAGGGCCCTCACTATGATAGATT
>ML852927.1:29475-40851 GCA_009831015.1 Picea engelmannii | reverse complement strand
ATCTTCTTATTATTCCAATAGGATGGCTGTAGGGCTCTGGTTGTACAAGGAGTAAGGGGATATACGAATAGGAATACGAAGTGCCATATATTTCACTCATGAAACCTTGAGTGAAAAAGAAGAGTTTGTCCCTATAAAACTTGTTAACAAGACCAGAAATACCTTCACATGGCATGAGGCAAGGAAAACTAGAAAACCTTTATATGCAATTTGTTAATTGGCATTTCTAGTATACTGTTATTTGTCCAAAGCAGTGAACTGGACCTCTGAGAGCGGGGCAGTGTTATAGTCCCTGCCCGGGTTTGGAACTCCGCAGGGATGTGTTTATCCCTCATATATTTTGGCTGTCGAGCTAGCCTGGCCCTTTGTAAAGCGATAGGAGTTTGTCTTAAGTGGGGTCAAGCCTCATGCCTGTGTAAGTCAAACAGCGCCCCACCTCTTGATAGTAGTGGAAGCTCGACAATACTTAAGAGTCCTGAGAAGCATCTCATCAAAACTTTTTTTAACATACTGTTATTTTCTGTTTTTTAGCTGATTGGATCATTTAAATGCTGCACTACTACCACAGATCACCTTAGCCTAGTATCTTTTGGGATCTGGTCCTAAGCTGGCCTGGGATCAAATTTTTCTCTCAGGTATTGCCTGAATGCAGTAAGGACTAAGGCATAATGTGCAAGCCATGGAAATCTACAAGTATCAAAGGGTTCATTCCATAGCTTACCTGAAAATTGGCTAATTTACCATTGTGATGTCCTGGTTGAATCGTTTGGGGTAGTGTAGGGAAGATGTGCCAGATTTTATTTTCAGGGCTCATGAGTCGCTGCCTGCTGATGATGGAAATTTCTGAACTGGTGACGAAATAGCAAAACAAAGAACATGCCTACCCTCTAATCTTTGGAAAAAATAGTCTGAAAAAACAATAAATGCTCATTGGTTCTGAAAATTGATTTTTGGCTTACTTGGAAATTGAACTGAATAATTTGGGTATTAGTTCTCTCAGGCTATTTGATTTTATGAAAAATCTGTTGCTTTATAAATGCCATACTATCTGATTTTCTGCATCTAGCCATATGTAGCAGGGCTCCAGTCCCAAAGGAGGTTGCCTTCTTTTCTTAAAGAGACAGAACCCATGCGCTTCATCAAATATGTCATTTTAAAATACAGTATTGAAGAAATTAGACTACTATTTAGATAAGAAATACAGGCTTAAGTTTTTTGTGCCTTGACAAATACCTAAAATGAAATGAATTGGAGTTGTTTAGTGTCCACCAAGACCAATTTGGTCCGTTAGACTTTTTTAATACTCATGATTTACTAGTGACATTTTGTGCTATATGAACTCTATTATCAAGCTTCTCAGTCTACTAGTGTTTCCTCTTTTTGAGTATTTTACAAGGCTTCTATCTTGACAATATTGGCTATGTTATTGCACGGATTGTAGGTTGGGCAAAGCTTGACCCAATCTACCAAGGTGGGACAACTATGGGAATACCTACCCATTGTCACCTTAGATAGGTACTCCTCTCGCTTTAGTGAAATGAGATGGAAAATGAAGTAATGGAAGGTGATTCCCCTATAGGTCAAAATGAGAAGTGGAGGATGGCTTGAAAGTGAGTCTTGTGGATGGAGTATGGTTTCCAAAGACTTGGGTACATGCACCAGAGTGTTACACCTGCCCGAGACAAGAGAAATAATTGAGATACGAGCCTAAATATCAAAGGGACAAGCAAATGAAGCTTGCTGTCGTAAATTGCAGCAGTAAACAGAAATATATATCAGCAAAGATAGCTGTTGTTAATTGCAGAAATAACCATCCAAAGTACGAAAGAATTATTGGACAATGAAGCACTAAACAAGTAGATAATGTTCCAATATTTTAGCACAAACTTTGATGGTAAAAGAGGGCCGTTAGAATCTAGATAGTGTTTTCAGAGAATTATAGTAACAGCCAAGTGGCCGTAGCAATATTTGCTACAGCAGCAAATTTCAACCATAAAAATCAGCAAGTAAATTGTCAAAAAGTTAGCTAATAGGCAGTAGAACAATAATAATGGCTTCCAATCAATTTTTCACGGTTGAAAAGTGAGTAAAAGAAAGAGTTTTAAATGAGTTTGCTGCAGCCCTATTGGCTGTAGCATAAAGTTATAACAACAATAAGATGTACTTGGCCAAGCTAGACGCCCTAGTGGCTCAAGCAAGCTTAAAGCATATAAATTTGATTCCACTTTAGACAATTGAAATATCTCAACAAAACACGTTATCCAATGCAATTTTCAGATTAGTGCTTTGAATCTATTGGGTAAATGGAGTCTTGGTTATAAAAATTGGATCCACAATATCTCTAGGGGTGTAAGCCCTTTTACTCCCTAGAGCATGCAAAACCAACAAAGGTAAATGTAGGAGGGTGTAAGCCCTTTTACTCCTCCTAGCAACCTTGTAAAAATGACTTATGAAATTGCAAATAAAATGGACCTTGGTGGAGGGTTATGCCCTTATACTCCTCCAAGGGTTCTAGACAAGTGTAGCATGAAACATGAAGAAAATACCAACAAAATGCAGAAATTTGCTTACCAATTTCACAAGATAGCAAGACCAAACCCTAGTTTACCAAGATAATTCCATCAACATGCAATAGAACAAGCCTCCAAGAGGTGCGCACCACCTTAGATCCACAATATACCATAACACGCATCCAAAAAATGTTTCACAAGAGTGAGATAGTCCAAATGCTCAAAGAAGGCGAAAATTTCAGCCAAGTCTCTCTTCTCATATGAGAGAGTTATGTTAAAATGAAATGAATTTGATCCTTATTTATACAAAACCTCTAAAAAGTGTTTTTACACCTTTAGTTAGGGTAAACCACAAAATAAGGGGGCCATCGCCCTTGATTTTGCCCCTTTACAACTTTAATTTCATTTTACACATAAATAAACCCTAAAAAGTGACGTCAAGCCCTAAGGGGGTGACATCTTGGTACTTTTGGCAAGTCGTTGAGCAATAGGAGGAAGTCGTTGAGCCTCCAAAGGCTTTCCCTTCATGTGCTAGGGTCTTCTCCATGGTGCAAGGGGTCTTCCTCATCTCAAGGTGCCAAGTGTCCATCAAATCATCATCACCACCACAAACCCTAGCCCTAGTCAAGATGTCAAGTTCAAGAAGTGTGGTGTAAGACCTCCAAAGGCAAGTCGTTGGGCTAGATAGGGCTAGGTGTCAGCTCCAAGGTCTTCTCTCTTGCCTCTAAAGGCAACGTCCAACCTCTATATTTCCCCCAAAGTCAGGGTCATGGCATCCAACTTGTGGGATTCCTGCCCCAATGAAGGCCCAAGCTGGGCATGTTCCTTCAAAACATCCGTTAGACAAGGTCCTGCAAAGACAGATGAGTGCACCCTCCAAGGGTCTCAAGTCAAATGTATCATGGCAAGTAAAATCACATTTAATACAAGAGCCACCTAAACATGTGCATTAAAACTACTTCATCAAATTAAACAAGTACTCAAAGACCCTATGCAATTTGCCAAGTTTAGGTATGGGAGGGTTTTCAAGGTGACCTATTGGGTGAGTCATTCCTTAAGTCAAGGAGTGTTTCTTAGGTGGACCCCTCTCTAAGTAATGTGGAGAAAATGAAATGGATGGGGGTAAGAATTTTGGGCATGGGGTTCATGACATACAAGGGTTCGTATTATCTCATTTATGGGTGCCTTTGTAGAGGGTGTGTTGCACCTTCGTTTTCAATGCATCCATTTTCCAAGCCCATTTATTTGCCATTAATTAATTAAAGTCTAGAACAATTGGGTTCTCCAAAAGGGTAATATAAGACTTGGGAGGTAGTACCACAATGCCACTTGAAGGGAGAGGTACACAGAGTGCCATAGGGGTAAAGCAAAGGTTGTAACACACTTGTGTAGATCCCTCAACAAGTGGGACGTCTATATAATATGAATTTGTTTCTTGCAGGTCTTTGATTTTTTTCCTTTTAGGAGAAACATTTCATCGTTCTCAATACCTCCTTGGGCGTGCATCTAGAAGGTTATAGTTTTGGCTTTTCTCTTTTGTCAGCTACATTCCCTCTGGGCCTTTAGCCCCTTCTTCCCATGAAATGAGGTACAATCCCTTCTTGGGTCAGTACACCCGAAAATCCCAAAAGATAAGGAGGTGAAAAGTATGAAGTGTGAAAAATGATAAGTATGATCGAGAATGGCACAACGACTCGTCAAGGGGACCTCCTAGTAGCAAAACCATCCCCAAGGGTGACCACTTACTAGGGCACAATGTCAACCACCAAGGTGAAACAGGGAAAAGAACATAATTTCCAAGCAGATGTTCTATAATAAAAAACAACTTTAAATGCAACATACTCAAATGCCTCAAGTATTAAAGTGACACTTACCACGGTACCTGACTTGTACCTTATGGAGCAAGACCCATTGTCTTTCGGAAGTAAGCTGATGTAGTGAATACCATCGTGACGAACCGAGGATGCGCGGTGGTGAAGTGGGTCTCTATATGTGCATGTGGATGCTGTCAGTCATCCATCTCTAGGTACTGCATGTCTACAACATGAGGGCCTCGAGACATCATCTCCTTAGTTATCCCTAGAAATTGGGGATAACAGGCTACAAGTATGAATAATTTGTCTCATATTTTGCTGGCTAAGCATTTTTTAGTGCACTATTCACCATATATTCCCCGGGGTGGAATCTCATGTCTTCCCTTTGGCTCTGCAATTGATTGAACTTTGTCTATCTTGCATGTTTTTCCATTTCTATTCTAACTTTGGACTGTGTTTGTAAGTAATACTGCAATTTTAGATCTTGAATGATGGTCTGTTTATGCTTTTGTCTTTTTTCTTTTGTTAGCAACTAAGGTAGATCCCATATTTTGCCCATGAATTCTTTTTCCCACACTTTTTAAGCTCCATTTAGTTTTTCAAGTTTCTATTTGTCTAGCATTTATAGTATTCCAGCTAACTTGCGATATCCTTCATCTATCTTGATTTTAACCTGAGGTGATTGTGTTCCAAATTCCAATTCAATTATGCAATTATTAAAATTCTGCCCTTTTTCATTTCCTTTAAAAACTTCTCTATCTCGTTCACATCTAGAGGGTTTAGGTCAGCTTTTAAGAGGGGAATACTTCCATTATTTCCTTGTTCCAATGGATTGTTGAATAGGTTGTTTCTTTGATTATATTTTGTTGTTTTATCTACATTTATATAAACCTTGATACAAAGATGAATTTTTATAGACTCGTAAGTTGTTTGGGAAGGTTCAGATGCATTCTGCCAATGCAATTGTGCCATTTATGTAGACCAGGGCTGATTGTTTTTCTTCCATGTAACATATCCTAGGGAAAATCCCGGGGCACTTCCCCTCATTCCGAGGATGGTACCTAGGGTAAACCCTAGATTCTTCTAGGTGCAATGCTAGGTCAACAACATGGCTCAAAGCCGTTACAACACTATACTCATTAAGAGCTCAACATGTCACTTGCGGGAATTGAATTTGGGAGGGGAGGATAACACTCCTCTCAACCACCTGGGCTAGATCCAATAGACAAAGCAGGGCTGATTGTTGAGTTAGTGAGTTGAATTCCTTTGCATCTTCCCCTTCGTTATATAGAGGTCTACTAATGTGGGGCAGAAAGGGCACCTTCCTTGATATTTATTCTTGTGCTTATTGTTTTTTGCATTGGTGTTTCTCTCATATCTCTGTTAGGTAATTTTAAATATCTGTAGGCCTATTCCTTTGTTAATCAATATTTATCATGTGTCTTTATTACTAATTAAGAGTTAAAGAAAATGGAGGAGACTTGGAAGCAAAGGATTGACATATTCATTTTGTTTTTGGCTCGAAAAAAGAAGGTTGTATTACAAACAGTTAATACATACTGTTTCAGCTATGCCTGATGGTGAAAAGGACAACAAAATCATATATGTAAATCAACCTAGGTCTTGATCCTGAGTGGAATGAGGGGATTTTTTTGGACTTCCTTTTTGCAGCCGAATATTCAAGGCTTGTCTTGAGGGCTTGACCAACTGTGAAGGCTTTTGGATTTTTCTGTCTTATCAAATCAGCAAGTATAGGACCTTCTTCATTTGAGCCCCCTTTCGAGAGGAAGTTACTTGTCTAATTATCTGCTGCTTTCTGCCCTTGAGTTCCCCTGGATGAACAAATTTCCCTGTCTTCTTTTATCTTACCGAAATTTCCTTTCAGGAATTTGATTTTCTGGCTCTTTGCTATATTAAGGATTATCTTTCTTCAGTTGAATCCCCAGCAAGCTTGGATTCTTCTCCTTTTTCTCCTTGCTTCATGAAACCCATCTTGAGACAAAACTGTTGACCTAGGATGGGAGATGTTGTCATTCCTTGTTTGGCTTCTCTCTTCTTCTTGTTGTTTGATCATTGAAGGACAAGTTTCAGCTAGATGACCAGCTTCAAAGCAAACACTGCAATGGAGGGTTGTGTTTTCAGAGTGTAGAACCTGAGTTCATTTATGAATTCCTACATTCAGGATCTCTCTCTCTTTCGACCCCTCACTCAGATCCACTTCTACACATGATTTGGCATAATAAAGGATCCCTTTTTTTACTTTACTATTATCTGAACAAATATAACTACTCAGTGAGTTGCCAACAACCTCCAAAACCAAATCTGGAAACCAAAGCCTCAAAAAGTGACCAAACTTTCCCCAGAAATAGGGGCCACCTTCTATGACATGTTTCTTATCTTCGGGGTTATGGAAATAAACAATGAAAAAAGGCCCAAAAATTAATATGAAAACCTGAATTCAAATTTCTTGTATGCAAAAAACTAGATCATCGAAGAAGGCCAGAGGCTGTTAAAGCTGCAAATCAACTCATTTTTGTAATCTTCCAAAAGATCCACCGCACCCTTTGAATTTATGTTTAGCTCTGGGATCTCCTGTCATATATCTACTAGAATAACTACCCTTGTAGGACCTTTTCTCGATTGCATTTGAGAGTGGGAAAGGCCTTCCCCTTGCTTGACCACATCTTTGAAAGATTGAGGTTGCATTATAACATTTGCATGCTTAGAGAGCAGAGGGTTAGAAGGCCTCAAACTTGCATTGACCATATTCAGGGTGCCATGTGATGCACCCACCGAAACCGCTAGACCGTAATTGGCACATGTAGCCAGCTCAGCTTGTGGATTTGATGATCCTATTGCCACTGCTGAGCCTTTGCTTATTGGAGAGATGTAAGAAACTGTTGGAGACTTGGGTAATGTCATGCTGGAAGATACAATGGTGGTCTGACTTGATCACTATCACGGATCCATTCTTTTTTCGACTTCAAAACCTCAGATGATAGAGATGTCTGATTTATTTTTGCAGAAGGAACAAGGAGTTTTTGAGCTCCAACACCACCCTTGCTTGGTGAAATCGCTGAATCTAAGCCATGTTTGGAGTTGGGTTCCCTTGAATTGGCTACTTCTTGTCTGTGTCACCGTTCCTCTCTCGAACCCTGAACCAGACTGTGAACCAAGGATTGAGAAATTTGTGGTGAAAACAACTGAAGGAAAAATCAAAGTAACAAGAAAGAAATGCGATAAAATATGTGAGAAAGAAATAACTATAATTATGTGGTTTGAAGATTAATAGTAAAATTCGTTGTGAAAGACCAAAAATGCTAGGGCAAATGTACATCATTTAACCATGCAAAAAGGAAGTCCATTGTGAAACAAGTAATTTAAATTTTGGGCAGGCTTTTCAAGAAGATAGTGAAATATATATCTAAGGGGGCAATTTGAGAAGAAACTAAAGCATTTAAAAAGACGAGCAAAGTGCAACAAATGTCTAATTATTTGTTGGTGTTTCAATGGACAGAGAAGAAAATATATAGAATATGGTAAGGGTTCTAATGGAAAATAACCTATTCAAATAGGCTACCATTGTTATGTACTTCATTAAATAATGTTAGTTGGAAAATTTGTTATAAGAATAATAATTATTATTATAATTATAATAATCATAATATATTTCTATTATGAAAGGATATAACCCTAAATGGGAAGGCACAAGGTCAATGTACAATCCCGTGCCTTATCACCATCGTAATTATCATCATTGAAAATGAATTAAATACATCTTTTGAGCTTCCACTTGTAGTGGTATTACAATAATGAATGCTTTTTACTAGCAAACCATTCTCTCTCGAATCCCCATTTCATCCTCACCCTTGTTCATGTTTATTTGAAAAATGAAGAAAATATTTAATCAAACATTTTGAAAAATTCAATATTGTTGCCATTATTTGTTGTTGTTTGAATTTGCATCTATGTTTGTCTTTTTGTCTTCTTCCTTAGTGGTGTTCAATTTTATTCAAGATCACAATTGTTGTACAGTATTATTGTTCTTGTTGCTTGTTGCCGCCTAATACACACCTGGGAGACGTGGAAGAAATCTTTAATCCACTCGGTGTGTCCTTGGGGGCAAGTGTGAGTTAAGGTGCTATCACCTAATCCTCAACTCCTTCGTCTAGGTTAACTCCTAGCGAAGCCAAAGGGGGTAGTCCCTAACAAATATACTAGTCCCTAACAAATATACTAAGTCTTGAACTAAACTAAGTACAATAAATGAATCTAGGAGTTTATTCTTTCATTAACCAACATAAAGTAAAAAATACATAGATCAATTATTTACCGCGATGTATATATCAAACATATACTTGCATAAAAGGATACTTAAGAAGCAATTGTTAGATGCAAGTAAAATCAAATTGCTTCAAGTAAATGACTGAAAAGTAAAATGAAGCATATGGCTTTGCAAAGTGTGTAAATGAGACCAGTGCCTTAAAGGTAATTGTGGGCAGTGTAGATCGCGTATTTTATTAAGGTAAATTGATGGTAGATTAATGAAAGTTTGTGTGGTCTCTTCAGAGGTTAGTTCTTTGTTTGGAAACTTGCGTAGAACTTACCGAAAGCCAAGAGGTCTCACCAGTAAGCTCACTATGGGTGCTGGATGTCCAAAATGGGTATGAAAACCAGGTCCTGAGAGGGCCCGACTTACTTCACAGATCACCCTTAGGCGTTTTCCCGTGCATTGAGCTCACAACATCTGAGATTTCCCTAATTATTCTATCACCACTGACCAACCCAACGTGTATGAAACTTACTCCCAGCAGATTGAGACTAGCTCGCAACTGGAAGGGTCAGGAACCGCACTGGGAGCCGAGGGAAGTTGTTTATCTTAAACAAATAAGCAAATATTGAAATTGAAATGTTTTGTAATTACTAATGTCTTCACTGACCAGCCTCTTTGGAGGAGTTGAGGAGACAGGTTCATTTCTAAATTGAAAATTGCATAAACTTGAAGCTCACTAGCAACTAGTGTTCTACTTTGCGAAAATAAAATCTAATCTAGATAGTGATTTATTTTAGCTTTTAGAACTGATTGTTAGTTGATTTGAGCAATTAAATCAAAGGAACAAAACTTGAAGCAAACTAAGACAAAGATCCAAAAAACACACAACACACCCCCCCCCGGGGGGAAAAACAAAGTGAGGCCTCCTTTGGCTCACTGGTTTTATTTTCTCGGTTACAATTACTCTTTGAAGAGTCTTTGGATCTCTTAAACGGAGATAAGGACCCTTATATATGGATCAGAAATGAAAGAAATGCTTTTACAAGTTTTTCTTGATAATATTGGGTCACTTTGGGGTTCTTGTTCACTTCAAAACTTCAAGATTTGGAATGAGTATCCCTTTGTCCTTAAGTAGACCTGCACAAATCAGCAAGCAACAAGATCCAAATGGATGGCCAAAAACACTTTAAGAGTGTCTGTGGTTATTAGTATATGCAACTAACAATTCGAGGTAAAAGTCTATAATAAATTAGCAAAATTTCTAAGCCTAAACTAACTGAACGAAGCCCTTGCTTACTGAATTTCTTTGCTGTCCTAAAATAGAAAACAAAAGCAATAAGACTTTTCTCAAATTTAACTTTAAACTCTTGAGAAACTAACTATCTTTAGCCTTTAAAATTCAGCAAAGAAAGAGAGCCTAAAGATAATAAAAAGCAAGCTAGTTCTAAGTAAGTTTTTCTTTAGAAAATGAGATCTAAACTACTTGCTTTAAAGTATATAAAGTAAATGAGAGATTCAACCTTTAAAACCAACAGTCCTTTACTTTATATGAAGTTAGAACAAGTAACCAAAGGATATAGAATTTAAAGAGAAAGAGATAATATAATTGCTTGATTTCCTTGAAAGCCTTGGGCAATGGAGTCTCTTGCTTTGATGGAAAACAGAGAGACTATGTTATTCACCACAGTTTTGAAGAATGAGGGGGCAACAAGTTAGCTTAACCTCTCCTTCAAGTGAGATATCCTGCACAACTTTAAACTTCTTGCAAAGGGATTAAAAACATTGGTGTCATACAATTTAGAAGCATGAAAGCATGAAAATTAAACTAAATAAGCATGCAATCAAACTATCTAGCATACATCAAACAATAGAAATAAGAAGCAAACAAAATTTCTATTTCTATCCTATTGGGAGATAGCTCCTTTTCCAAGGCCAAGATTTAACAACAATTACAGAAAATTAACAAGAAAGCATATACCTCTCATATACACCAAGAACATAGATGATCCACACACATTTGCTTTACACCATGTATTAGCCTCCAAAGCCTTTTTATTCAAATGAGAAAGATATTACAGTTTACAACAACAAGCAATCAACCCAAGCTCCAACTAGCTTTCACAATGGGATGAGTGCTTTACTTATAGCAAGAGGGGCGCACTTCCCAAGGCAAATTCGTGTGCCATGTGTGAGGGGCGTATCTCTTGAGTGAGGACAAGTGGAAGAGGAAGAGGGGCGAGTTGTAACCCTCTCCACATGCCAAGTATCAAAGGGATGCCACTTTGCAGCAGTTAGGTGAAAGGGGGGCGAGTCGTAGATTTGGGAGAGGATCTGTCTTTGAGAATACGCCACCTCAAGGGAGAGGTGCGTACCTGCTTTTGAGCACACGCTCCTAATCCACCATACATACCATAAGCATAGCCTTTGACCAATAGACATCATCCTATGGGCACCACCTTGCCTCTTGGGCCTTTATTTCATCTCAAACATGTCCCCACATTTTTCCTCAAATTTAACTTTTGCTGATTTTATTTGATTTTTCCGTCTTTTTTTGGTTTTTTGAGTAAAATTGATTTTTAAGTGATTAAAATCACTAATTTTACTCAACCAAGTGGGTATGTAGGTAATATGGGTGCTCTAGGTCCAAAAAAGAGCACCCCCAAGGCATATGAAGTCCCCTAGTATCACTTTTTTAATACATCTTTATTTTTTAATTAAAAATTCCCGTTTTGCGGAAAATTTTTAATTAACTGAAAAAATTAAAAATACCTAAGGGGGA